>JAHIAM010011382.1:0-10257 GCA_021605205.1 Aegilops longissima
TGCGTCGAAGATATAAATTGGTGGGTCCGGTTCTGCGATAACGTTTTTCACAAATCTGAGCCCTTGGTGGGTCCACGATGTTAGGTGGAGGAATCATTATTTTGCAATAATAAGGAGGCATTTCCTTGCGTGCGGCCGTGGACCTAGCGTCGGCCTCTCCACTGATCCGCCGATGCATGTAGGTTGACCCGTTGACCAGGCAGGCCAGAACACAGGCGGTGGGCGATGGCGAGGCCTGGAAGGGAGCGACAGGAGGGGAAGACTCGGGAGTTGTTTCCCAGCGGAGAATCGGCTGAGCGAGGTTCTTGGTTCTCTTGTCGCGGAAATAACAGCGGGTGTGGGTGAGTAGAGGATGGCTAAGCTAGCGATGGGAATGCGATGGTGCGGTGAGGCCTGCTTGGCGCGACAACCCGCCCGAGGAGGAGGAGCGAGCAGTCCCTTGGCGCTTGTTTGCGGTTGGAGAAGGCAAGATTGAAGAAGCACGGCCGTTGAATGGCCATCCAACGATCTTTGCTTGTCGTCAACCTTTTTTGAAAGCCTCAAATCTATGGAAAATGCATCACCCATCGCCATTATTTCTAATAATTTACAGCCCATTGCTAATTCTTAAGGTTTTTTGGAGCCCATATTCTTTTTGTTAGCATTACATCCCATCTGTGTAACGGTTAAAAATTATCTGAGAAATTTTGCATATTTGGTGCGGTCCGAACTGTTTTTAATCCTGAAATTTGACTCACATTCAAATTGATTTTAAAATAAATGTATATCAATATAAAATCAACAAATTCTCCATGCATAAAAATTAATGTAATTTAAAATCTAAATTAAAAAATGATATTTGAAACTAATTGCGGTTTGATGTGTTTTAAAATGTACAACCCATTTCTCATTCTTGATGGGCCATTTTCTCGGCCGCAGATAAGCTCTCCTCGTCTTGAAAGATTTGCAGCCAATAGGCTGGCGACTTCATTGGCAAATAACAAAAAAACTGGGCTTGGCCATGGACCCGTATCGCCTCTCCACTCAATACTCTTCGATGGAAGTCATTCCTTGACCACGTTGACCACTTGAGAACACCCGGTGGGGGCAAGGCGAGCCTAGGAAGGGGACGGCGGCGGAAAGCAGCGGTGTGAGTGCCGTCGTCGCGAGGACTGGCCAGCGTGGGAATGGTGAGGCGGTGAGGCCTCGGCTGCAGCACTGCCGCCACGGGAGGCGGGAGCATGAGGCATGACCGGGCTGGTTTGGTGGTGGAGCAAGAAGACGGAGGTTGAAGAAGCACTCGGCCGTTGGATGGACATCGCAGTCCTTTGGAGCTAGAATCGTTCATATTGACTAAGTTGACAAAGCCCTTCGTCCCGTCAACTTAGTAGGCCTAAGTCAGCCTCCCACCAAGGTGGGTCCCAGCTAGGGGAGTATTCATTTTTGTCGTAATGGAAGGCACTTCCGGTGGGTCGGTGGAGGCGTTTTTCGCAAAATCGGTGGCCGTCGGTGGGTCCCAGCGATGGGGCAAGGTTTTTTTGCAAAATCGGTGGCCCGTCGGTGGGTCCCTAACTGGATTGGAGGAATCATTATTTTCAGCGTAATAAGGAGGCACTTACTTGCTGCATCTGGGACCGTGAGACTCTCCGTCTGTTTACTTCGATGGAAGTGGTTCCTTGACCACGTTGACCTCAACGCGTTTGTTGCATGCATTCCATGGGCGTGTGCGTCCCCTTGTCGACCTCTCACATCGTCATCTTCGATGACTCTCGGTTATTGACCATGTTGACCACCACCGTGCGGCGCAGTGGGCGACCGGAGATGGGGAAGGCAGGCGGTGGAGTCTGAATGGAAGTAGTGGGAAACTTCCTTTGGTTGGTCTTGGATAGCACACCCGCGGATCCTGAGAGAGCAGGAGCAGGAGCAGAGGTTGAAGAAGAACGGTGTTGGATTAACATCCAGGTCCAGCTGCTAAATTATTTGTTGATTAAGTTGACAAGCCGTGCGTACCGTCAAGCAGGCCCACAGTTAGTCACCAAATCTGAGGGGTCCTAGCTTCAGCAGGATGAATAATTTTTTGCAAAGAAGGAGGCACTTCCTTCCGTGCGAAGATACGGCGGTGGGTCCCGGTGTCGGTGGAGAAACATTTTTCAGCTTAATAAGGAGGAACTTTCCTTGCGTGCGACCATGGACCTCGTGGGTCCCAGCCGTCGAGCTCTCCTCTGATCCTCTTCGATGACTCGTTTCGACCACGCCCTTGCACGGCGCGGGCGCGGCGGCCCGGGCGAGAGCGACTTCGGAGATGGGAAGCAGCGGTGGAGTCCGAGATGAGAGGAGGAGAAGGGTTATAACTGGTTACATTGCGGCGTGGGGCTGTATCATGGAGAATAACGGGAGGTGTCGAGGGTGGAGGGATAGCTGGCGGCGGTGGGGTGCGCCGCGCGATGCGTGCTAAGCGAGCCGCTAGCCGCGGAGGCGGACCAAGCGGTCCCGGCAGGCTGGAGGAAGATGAGAGATTGAAGGTGCATGCCAGCCGTTGGATATAAATCAATGGATATGGATGACACAATCATTTGTTGACCAAGTTGACAACGCCTCGTGGCCTTGACCTATTGGCCCATGTCGCTGCAAAAATGTGGCATATATTTAACCCATGTTTTCTAGAATGTACAGTCCATTTGCTGGGCTGGGTGAACAAATAATTTGCATCAATCAGGCCCATTTATATTTTCTAAGAAATCAGCCCATTGCACTTCCTTGAAATACCGATTAGGTGGGCTCGTTATATATATAATGTTATGTTAGAAGGGCAATTAATATCAAAGAATTAACGGAGGCACAATTATATATATATATATATATAAAATTAAGAAATTAGTGAGTTATTGCTCCAAATAAAAATGGCGTGTTATTATTAAATTGGTCCTTAAAATCTTACTAAAGCTTTTATGCATAATCACCAGGATTTTCCTTGCCTATGAGTCAAAAACAACCAAGATTTTCCGTTAAACATTTACTTTTATAAGTTAATAACACGTGGGATGTTTTTATAATGTATATATAAGTCTCATAAAATATACAATAATAGTAATAATATAAATATATAATGTGGTTAGAAGGAAAACATAAATTGATCACGCTTACTTTTATAAGAATCAGCGTTTTATACCCGACAGTGGCATACTAACAAGTTCAACACAAATACAACAGAAAAGGTAAACATTCATATCAAACTCAGGTTCACAGGACACGTTCATGTAGGACCTTGAAGTATGTCTAGAGGGGTGATTAGACTACTTGACCAATAAAAACTTAACCTTTTCCCAATTTTAGAGTTTGGCAGATTTTAGCTATTTTAGGACAAGTCAAGCAATCATCACACAATTCAAGCAAGCATGCAAAGAGTGTATAGGCAGCGGAAATTAAAGCATGCAACTTGCAAGAAAGTAAAGGGAAGGGTTTGGAGGATTCAAGCGCAATTGGAACCACGGATGTTTTTGCGTGGTTCCGATGGGTGGTGCTATCGTACATCCCGTTGATGGAGACTTCAACCCAGAAGGTGCACTGCTGGAGTCCACGGAGGCTCCACCCAAAGGGTCCAGAAGAAGCAACCTTGCCTATCCCACCATGGCCGTCGCCCATGAAGGACTTGCCTCACTGGTAGATCTTCACAAGTAAGGCGATCTCCTTGCCCTTACAAACTCCTTGGTTCAACTCCACAATCTTGTCGGGCTCCCAAGTGACACCTAGCCAATCTAGGAGACACCACTCTCAAGAAGTAACAAATGGTGTTGATGATGAACTCCTTGCTCTTGTGCTTCAAATGATAGTCTCCCCAACACTCAACTCTCTCTCATGGATTTGGATCTGGTGGAAAGGGGTTTGAGTGGAAAGCAACAGGGAAGGCTAGAGATCAAGATTCATTGGTAGGAATGGAATATCTTGGCCTCAACACATGAGTAGGTGGTTCTCTCTCGAAATGGTAAGTTGGAAGTGTAGGTTCGTTTTGATGGTCTCTCCACGAATGAAGAGGAGGTGGAGGGTATATATAGCCTCCACAAAATCTAACCGTTACACACAATTTACCAAACTCGGTGGGACAAATCGTTAAATCAGTCGGACCAATTTAGAAACCTAGTGACCGTTAGTGATTTTGGTTGGGATGACATGCATCTCGGTGAGGCCGATTCGGTTAGGGTTAGGGCATAACGTAATCTCGGTGAGACCAATTACACAAACTCGGTGAGACCGATTTGGTAATAAGCTTTCGAGAGTTGGTCGGAGTAAACTCGGTGGGACCGATTTTCTCTATTCGGTGAGACGAAATGTTACAAAAGGAAGCGAGAGTTTACATTGCAATCTCGGTGGGACCGATCGCTCACCGGTTAGACGAAGCGTTACGAAGGAAGCGAGAGATTACAACCCCATCTCGGTGAGACCGAGATCCCTATCGATAAGACCGATTTGCTTAGGGTTTGTGGCGGTGGCTATGACTTTTGGAATCGGTGGCGCGGATAGAAAGAATCGGTGTGACCGATTTTGGCTTTAAGTTTAGGTCATTTGTGGATGTGGGAAAGTAGTTGAGGTTTTGGAGCATATCACTAAGCACATGAAGCAAGAGGCTCATTAAGCAACACCTCATCCCTTCTTGATAGTATTGGCTTTTCCTATAGACTCAATGTGATCTTGGATCACTAAAATGTAAAATGAAGAGTCTTGAGCTTTTGAGCTTGAGCCAATCCTTTGCCTTAGTATTTTGAGGATCCACTTTCATCATCCATGCCATGCCATTCATTGAGCTTTCCTGAAACAATAGTCTTGGAATAGCATTAGCTCAATGAGCTATATGTTGTTATGAATTACCAAAACCACCTAGGGATAGTTGCACTTTCAATCTCCCCTTTTTGGTAATTGATGACAACATATAGATCAAACTTCGACAAATGATAATAAAATTTAAATAACATAATAAGCTTTGAGAAGTATGTGATAAGCAAGAGCTCCCCTAAATTTGTGCATAGTTTTAGATTTGCTTTGGACTGCAAATGCACAATGAATTAGGCTCATGGGTTACTCTTCCATGTCACATACATCTTGGTGGGCGCTCAAAATAATAAACAATGAATACATGCACTCATCACCAAGCATAGTGAGTGATCACATAAGATAGATAGGATAATATCAAGCATGCATAAGTGTAGCTTATGATCAAACACATGATCATCAATGTCTCACAAGCATAGTATCTCAACCAAAAGCAAACAAAGATTGAAAACCACCAAATAAAGCAAGAGAAACAAAAGCAACAATCTCTCTCTAAACCTATGATCTATACATTTTCTCCCCTTTGGCAACAAGTTACCAAAAGTTCATAGAAAATGCATAGTGCTAGATGACTCTCGGGCTTGATCTTACGGTGGTGGTGTAGAGATGGCTCCTTGGATGAAGGCGTTGAAGTGGATGGATGGAGGTTGTCTTTGGAGCTGGTTGCACTGACTGGAAGGGTGGTCTGGTTGTTGCTCTGTGTATCCTTGACGCAATGACCTCTGGGCTCTGGGCACTCGGAAAACATTGGTGGTAGTTTGCCCTTCCTCTCCTGTCATCCTGGTCTCCTGGGCTAAACTCGATTACCTTGACATCTAGATCATAGAATTTTTTTCCATGATTCTTTCAACTCTCTGGTTTTTGAGTTAGGGTGGAACCCCTTCTCAATCCTCGGAGATGATGCTATCAAGTAACAAGCTGCTCTGTTTGGTTTTCAAAAATAAGATGCCTCCTCTTGAGTTGGCATCTTGGCACCCTTTCCTTCTCCTTCTTCTCCGAGCTTGACGATTGTGGATCATCTTCATTCATGACAACCTCATTGTCCTCAAATCTGGATAAAGTGGAAAGTGTTCCTTATCCAACGATATTTTCTTGCCCATTTTGAGTTTATCAATTCTTGAATCGGGGCATATCCGCTCCTCTTGATCTGCTGCAGTCCTCATTGTTTCAATTCGGCTCATGACTTTGAACCTGGCACATCAAACACATCAACATGTTGATGGCATCCCTCGATCATGTTATGGTCAGGACTTGGGCAACAAAGTGTGCCTCGAATCAATTTATGGTTGGCCCCGGGAAAGTGAAATGATCCAAACTTGTGAGTCTTAATGCCTTGTGGAATTTCCTTGTACATGGAGCCATTGAATTGTGACCCCTTCTTCTTTGCATAAATGTCTAGGTCATCCTCATTCTCCTTGGGGCATTGATCCTTGCCCATTCTTCAATAGTGGTGGTACCTTGTACCTTGGACATCAAACTATTCTTCCATCTGGGTAAAAGTGTCTTTGTGGGTAAGGGCATGATAAGCTCATCATTCCTTGGTGAACCTTTCCAACAAAATCTGCAACTCCACAAGCAACAAAGTTGTCTTGCACTCAGGATAGTTTTCATTTTCCTTGATGAATTTCAGTCAACCCCCTCATGTCACAGACTATGGGCTTCTTGTCCAATACAATTGTTTCATAGAAGTCTGTTGTTCCTTTGTGTGGAACTGTCAACAAAGTTCTTCTTCTTGAAGCATATGGATCTTCCATTCTCCAATCTCCCCGATCCTTCGATTCTCATTCCTCACCACGGGATGGGCATCATTGGATGCAGTATCTTGGGCGGCTTTTTAGAACGTCCTTCTTCGATCTTACAACTTGGAGCCTTTGGGCCTTGTTCTTCTCGCATTTGGAATACTCCTAGTATTCCTCTTTGGCTGGGCCTTGGAGGCAGCTTTGGGTGTTTCCTTGGGCGGATGTTGCCCCCGATCTGATTGCATCTCCCAAAGCAGCTGCCTTTGGAGTGGAGCAAGCTCTTCCTCTTCCATCATGGAAGGTTGACCAACAATTTTGGCCATGGTCTTTTGACCCTTTCCTTCCTTTCTTTCCTTGGTGGCTCTTTGGGATCAGGCCTTTTAGGCAATTGAGTTGATCTCGGCCTTGGACATTGGTTGTCTTCCTGGGCCTTTTGGTCTTCATGCAGCTTTGTATTCTTTCTTGAGCCATATTCCTTCTTGAGCACCTCTTTCTTGGAAGTAGCCTCATCTTCCTCTTTGTAATCTTCATCCCTGAATCTGAAGTTCTTTTCCTCCTTTGCCTAGTTGCACCTTAGGCAAATTGCTAAATATCCTCCCTTCATCGAAGTTGAGGGACTAGTGCCCTCACTCAAGTCCATCTGCTCTTGACCTGCAGCACCTTTGATCGGACATCCAAAAAGCTACACTGAAGAGTTATAGATGAGATAGAAAAGATGAGCATCACAAAATCAGAGTTTTGCAAAGAATGACTCAAAAGTTCAGTCTTAGTTTTCCATAAGCATTTGGATCCACATTTTCAAACTCGGTTCGAAGGTTTTGGAACCTAAGCGATGATCTCGGTTGGACCAGTTTTTCATTCCGAGCTGCTAGGGTTTCCAAAATCCTCAAATCGGTTGCAAATTAGTAATTCCGGTCGGCCGAGAGTCACTAGTGCAATGGCATAAGCAAATCGGTGAGACCGAGGTTTTCAACTCGGTGGGTCAGATGGTTTTGGGAAACCTAACCTAAAAATTTGAATCAATCTAATCTATGAACTACTTTGGTTGGATAGAAGAGTTTCAATCGTGGCAAGAATCAATATGAAAACAATGTGCGAAATCGGGTGGATAGCACAAAATTAAGTCCATACCCTAACTTGGCGGTGGACTTGCTTCTGTGACGCGGGGGAAATCCGTTGGGGGCGGAGACCAGCGAGGCTTGGCGCGAGGAGGCGATCCAGAACGATGGCGGGCGAGCTATTCTTGGGGCGAAGGGTTTGGAGAAATTTCAAAAATTTCCGTGGCTATATATAGCCGACCCGCGGTGTGACCGAGTGGAACCTTTCGGTGGCACGAGATATAACTATGTTGATTCACAAATCGGTGAGACCGAAAAGTTCAAATGGTTGCAAGTTGAAAACCAGATCAACTTGATGATCTCGGTGGACCGAAATGGAAGGATCGGTCGGACCAAGAATCACTAAGAGGTTTTGGAAGTTTAAGTCTATGAGAATGGGGACTCAGGTGCTCCTCACCAAGTGGTTAATCGACTTGATCAAATTTTGTGATGTAGCATGAATAGAGTTTGAGACAAGAAAAGCATAGATAGCTAAAGAAGGTTCTTAGGCATTCTTGTCCATCCACTTGGCAAAAAAGTCCAAACAAACAAAACAACAAGTGGATGTCCTTGAATGAGTAAAATATGCCCAACATGCTCACACAATAAGATGGCAATTGAAATATGTGGCAAAGCATGCACAACCAATTTTAGCATCTATCAAGCAATTGGCGATGACTAGGTCATCTATATATGTATATTGACTTAGGAGTCAAATGAGAACATTTATCATAGGTCATACTCATCGTTTAAGCTCAAGTGGGGTTACCACTTTTACATAATGCATTAATGTGTTCACACCATTAGAGTTGCTTTGACTCAATTCTTAGAGTTAAGCTCCCCTAGATGTGAGATCCCCCTTAGAGGGATGAACTAACCTTAGGTTTTGTCGATGATGACTTCATGTAGGTGTTGAAGATGTAGATGCTCAATGTTGATGTAGATCATTTGGAGCAATCCTTTGGAGTGAGTTGCACTTTCAACTTGCCTACATGGGTTAGTACAAGGAAAAACAAGAATATCCATAATTGATGCCACACAAGATGATGTCCATGAAAACATTAGGTTACCTTGTCCTTGCCTTACCCATGAGGGTTTGTGACTCCTTGAACTAGTGCAAGATGTGAAAGTTGATTGCACTTGTTCTTGCCAAAATGATATGAGTGAAGAATGTTGGGAGTCACCCTCAAGAACTCTCTAGTTCTTTTCTTGGGATACATCATCTTGATGGAATCCTTGGAGTTTAGTTGTACTTGATGAAGTAGAACTTGGGTAGTCTTGGGACCCACTTGAGCGAGGCTTTGGTGCTTCTTCAAATGCATCAATCTCTTCTTGAAGCTTGTTTCCTTTGTTCTTGTGGTCTTGTGGTGGAAGATCATCTTGAGCTTGTGTCCCTTGAAGGAAGTAGGATCATACTTCTCTTGTTGAGGAACAAACTTTGTCTTGGGGTATTGATCTTCTTCCCTCAACTCCATTGGCGTTGAACTTTCGTTCAAAACCAACACCTTGATTCTTCGGTGCCTTCCTTGCTTGCGTACAATTTCCTCGAATTGCTTACTCCGCAAGGCTCTTGTAAACACCTTTCTCTATAATTCCCTTCAATAAACTATTTTCTTGCTCAAGTGTAACTTGCTAAGAGAATCATTAGTGGAATCAAGAGAACTACTAGAAGCAACAACATTGGATTTGACATTATTATTGTTACTACTAGAGGAAGTATCTTTTTGTACTTGTACTAGACTTGACTTGAGGCATGTAAGTAGATAAGAGTAAACATTGGCAATGTAAGAAGAACTTTTCTTGCGGAGATCATCATTGATTGCCTTTAAAACTCATGCTCTTGCTCAAGATTGAGCTTTTCAAGCGTAACTTCTCATGAGCCCTTAAAGTTCTCGATGATCTTGAAGATAGTTTCATGAGCCAACTTAAGAGTGTTTAGTTCTTTAGTTAGAAGCTCAATTTTCTCCCTTGTCATTGTTTGATTAGCATGATTAATTGACGTTTCATCATAGTATTCATCACTAGAGTTGTCAACAAGTAAATCATCATCCACAAGCAAGTCATCTTCATCACTATTAAAATCAACATACTGGATGTGTTACCTTTGGACCTTTGGCCATGAAGCATCTTCCAAACCTTCATTTGGTGAGTTAAATATTCGTGGAGTTGGTTGACACAAGTGCAAACCCCCCTTCATCTTGAGTATATTGGTGGTGATAGCTTTCTCGGAGTGATTGTGGTGGGGAAACCCATTCACCAACTGGCTTGATTCTTCTTTTTTCTCCTTTGCTTTCCTTTCTTTGAATCCTTCTTCTGTAGGGTTTCTTCATGATATTCTCTCCCCTCTCTCTTGGTGGGATTCTTTCTTTGCCCTTTTCCTTGGAGTCTTCTCTTCTTTTGTAGGTTTCTCACCATTAGTATTCTTCCCCAATTAAAATTGGTCTCACTGAAGATCTCTTGCTTTAAGACCTTGACTTGGAGCTTCTTTCTTTGCTTCTACTTTTGTAGAATTTTTGAAGTTTTCACCATTAAGCTCAATTCTTCATTAAGGTTGGTTTTCCTTGATGATGTGGGGCTTCACTTAGGCTTTGTAAGCACCATTACTTTTGGAACCTCCA
>JAHIAM010011386.1:0-17999 GCA_021605205.1 Aegilops longissima
GAAATTGGTCCAGATCTGAATAAACCTTATGTTCAAGTTGTTAAACAGCAATTTAAGATGCACCATGATGATCTACACGAAATTCTAGTCAAGTTACATATAAAGTTCATTAGATTGAGACTACGGCCTAGAAGATATGAGCAAAACAAGTTAAACATGGCATTGATGCAAAATGCATACAAACATCAAGCAAACACCTCAAAACAAGGATGCAACATGATAATATGAAACTACATGCAAAATCAAGCAAGTTTCATATAGAGCACACTCAAAAGCAGACAGCGGTTCAACACATACACACAATACAAGTTATAGCAACAATCTGTCCAAAACAGCAACTAGGCATATTGCAAGCATCAAAACAACATGCTACAGGACCTCAACATAATAACAAAAGGCATGGGCATGATGTACAGGTAAAGCATTACAAAACATGAACACTGAGCTATCTCCAGAAATCACTAGAACATGCTCAAAATGACATGGCAAGATTGCAGATAATAACAGTTTCAGACTTTGCAGAAATAACATCAGGTTGCAATGTTTAGAGCTAGAAAACAACATGTTACAGGAACTTATCATGGCAAACAAAGGCATGGCATGAATCTACTCAAAGCATAGAACAAAAGTCCTTTAGTGACCATAAGCCAAAAGGATCAGAAAATATAGTAACACCCATGTCAATATTGAAAGTTACGTTAACAGATTCAGCAACATGGCATGTCAAAACTGATAACAAGTAGGCATGTTTACAAGCTCAATGCACTCACTACAGAGCCTTATATGATAAACTAAGCATACATACATCAAGAAGACATGGCATAGAAGACATACATAGCAAGAACAACATCATAGCATACGGATCAACTACAACAACCTTGGCAAAATTGAATAACATGTAAACAATCTGCCAGGAAACATTTTATAGCAAAAGTAGAGCTCGATTGACTCAAGCTATGGCACTCCATAATTGCAAACAAGGGCATGGATGGATAGAGCAAGACATGTTTACAAAACATCCTTACTGAAGTATCTCAAAATATGCATGGATCTCTCGGTAGCATCAAGTTAACATGGCATCAAAATATCAGCAGAACAGGGCTGAAATCAGCAACATCAAGACACCTAGTTTGCATGCTTGTGCTAGTCACCACATAGATCACAAAAATACATAGCATACACCCCTGGAAAGAAGACATGGCATATTACAAAACACATGTAGGACTCAAGTCCATAGGATGCACACATCAATCATGGCAAAAATGACAAAAGTGCATGTTCTGATAAAATCAGAAACTAACATCACATAGCACTCTTCTAACAGCATTTCGGGCATCAAGATGAGCTCAAATGAAAATGATGCAATGAGATGAAATGATCTACTCTTCGAGGCGAACATTTTGACATATTACACGCGCAAAGCAGACAACGATGACAGAGATATGATGCAAAGAAAATGGAACAAAATTACTGCAGATTTCAGGACTTAGATGAATTTTAGAGAAGTCAACCCTTGGCACAGTTTTCAAAGCAGGGCGGAATCTCGCCGGAGTTCCAGGGGCGGCGGAGGAGGCGGAGGCGGAGGTCGCGGAGGAGGTGGAGCTTCAGGGGCAGCCAGCCTTGCAGTGGCAATGACAGCCATAGCCGTGGCAATGAGCCATCGCGGCGGCGTGGGCGATGGAAGCCTTCGGCCAGGGGGATGAATGGCCAGCGCCCGGCAGCCGGGCCCAGGCAGGGCTGGCAGCGGAAGGCGGGCTCGGTAGCAGCCGGCGCCTCGGGTGCCAGAGGCCAATGGCCTTGACTTGATGAGGCCGACCAGCGGCGAGATGGGCCATGGGGGGCCGTGGCTCGGCTGAGGGCGAAGTGTGTGAGGAGAGAGAGAGGAGGAGGCGCTGAGGTGGCGCCTCGGTTGGAGGAAGGCGGCGAGGGATGGCGTGGTGCGTCCATTGGTCGAGGCGGCGTGGCTGGCTGGGCGATGTCCGGAAGTGAACAGCGTCCGTGGTAGCGAGGAAGCGGGGCTAGGGTTAGATGCGCGAAAAAATCGGGGGGTGCACACATATTTATAGGTAGAGGGCTAGGAGAGTCAAATGAGGTGCGGTTTTCGGCCACGATCGTGATCGAGCGACCGAGAGCATGGAGAGGAGTTTGGTGGGTTTTGGGCCACTTAGAAAGGGTGTTGGGCTGCAAACAAAAGAGGCTTTGCGGTTACCGGTTAACCGTTGGAGTATAAACGACCTCAAATGATCCGAAACTTGACAGGCGGTCTACGGTGCTATACCAAGGCCGCTTGACAAACCTCGGTCCATTCGAGACCGTTTAACACCCGCACATGAAAAAGAGGTAAAAGGCGCGGGAGACATAGGAGTGCGGATTGCAAAAGCGGACAACAGGGAAAATGCTCGGATGCATGAGGCGAACACGTATGCAAAATGAAATGCACATGATGACATGATATGAAATGAAAATGATGACATGGCAAAAGAACACGCAAGCACATGACATAGCAACGGCGAATAATGGCGGACACAGGCGCGCCGAATCCAGGCGTTACAACACTCCTCCACTAACAAGAGATCTCGTCCGAGATCTTAGGACCGAACGGAAGGAAAAGGATGAGGTGAAACAAGAACTCAAGAAGAAGCAAAGAATCGAGAGCACTCGAGAAGAAGATAGGAGCGGCGAGAATGGCGAGAATCAAAAGCTCACGGAATCAGATAGACTATGAAACAACTCGTTCTAACGGTGGTTAGAATGAGAAAAAAAGCGGATAAGACTGAAAGGATTTAGGCAGCACTCCGGCTGAAAATGGAAGGATTAGAACATGAACTAAAGAGGATGGAAAGATACTTGATGAAGAACAACACAAAACCTCCGGAAAGAATTGAAATAGAAATGAAAAGAACTTAGAAGGAAGGATTGAGCGGATTGTTGAAAAAATCAACAACGAAGGAATAAGCTTGATGTGGACTTATGGATAACATCTCAAAATTATGAGGTGATCACCGACCACAAGCGAAAAAGATTAAATAGCTGAGAAGAGCGAAGAAATGCAAAACTCCACTTCAAAAGAATACGGAGAATTAATTGCACTTGAGGCGCAGAAGAAAGATACTTGAACTCCACCAACAAAATCTTGATGAACTCTTGAAGAATGAATTAAATCATGAAGAACCACCATGAAGAACTCCGGTACAAAAGGATGATGAGATAGAATTGAAGGATGAAAGAATAAGATGAGCCTTGCGATGAATTAGATGGAGGATCCGACGCGAAATGGCGAGAAAATTTGAACTCCGGAAAGAAAAGATGAAAACACTTGGAACTAGAATTTATTCATCAAGAACAAACTCGAAGAAAAAGATTAATCACTTTGATGAAATAAGAATAAGATTTATTGTATGCTTATCCTTCATCAAATTAAATTGATGACAAGCAATGGATTTTGCATACTACTTATTCTTCTTGAAAAGGATTGAAGTGACATAATGCAAACTTGAGAAGGTCTTCATGAACCACGGTAGGATTGGAAAAAACGAATGAATTAATATGATAATCAAGGAAAAGAATCTTGAATGAACCACCGTTAGAATTGAAATGGTGATGAAAGAAGAATGAATCACGGGAAGAATTAGAAAGCACGGAGGTACTTGAGGAATTAGAATGCAAGAGAACAAAGAGATCGCGAATTGATAGAAGAATACTTGAGCGAAGCACGGAAGAATATTGAGAGCGAATGAAGGGCACGGATATAGAATAATTGAGAAGCGAAGCTGAAAACTTGGAGCAGAAATCTTCGAAAAGATGGCCTCCGGATGATTGAGACGGAAAATAACTCTGAAATACTCGGATGGATGAAAAGAATTACTGGCTGGAAACAATTAGATAGGATAACATCGAGCTAGCACCATGAATCTCGAGAGACGGACAAGATTTAAGAGAAATTCTACTTGGTCTTCAAATGTTGAGAATGACGAAACCACCATGAAAATTGTTGAGGCTCCGGGAGAATGAAAAGCGAAGAGTTGAGCCAACAATGAAAATGATTTGAAATCGATCTTGGAAAAGGCATGTGACTGATGGAATTCATTCTTACGTCAACTTGAAAAGAATTGAGAATAACTCGGGAAATTAAAAAGTCGGTAAGATCACAGGAAAAGACACATGGGTTAGGGCCCCTTGAAGAAAAACACCGTTGGAAAGGGATGTTGAGCAGATAGATGATGCACGGAACAAATGAAATATTTGAATGAGGTGACAACCTCGAATTAATTGAACACAGATGAATCTCTGAGATGTCTTGAGCACTCGAAAGGATAAAGCTGGCGAGAGGAGAGCGAGCAGGGAAAACACTTGAGCGAGGAAAGAATATGATCAACACGAAAAAAACTTGAATTAGTGCACGGAAAAAAAAGGGATGAAGAATGCGAACAAGGCGAGAATTCACGGTTGAAATAATTGAGGAAAGACTGAAGAGGCTCCACATGAATGAAATAGATGGTCGGAGAGAGTCGGACTCCGGGAAGAAAAAGGGTGGGAGGCGGGAAAACAAAGGCAACTTGGAAGGGAAAGCAGCGAATATCTTGAAGAGGAACACGGTTGAAATCATTGAGAAAGAAAGCAAAGACTTCACTCGAGTAGGATGGATACTCGATTACGGACTCCGGTTCGAGAGGAAGAAGGGAGGCGGTGGGAAAAAAACAAGGACAACCGGACAAGGAAAAACAACGATGTCGGAGGAAGAACTGAGATTGAACCAAAGATGAAGAAGAGGTCGAGTCGACTTGGCGAAATGCACGGATGAAAAGAGCTGAGGAACAACTACGAAAAACCAACTGCGTGATCCTAAAGAAAATTTGAAGGGAAGAAGTAATTCAAAACACCTCGTCAAGATTCCTCACGGAGGCGACGAAGAGGCGGAGGAGTAAAAAAATTCCTACTCTCGATATAACTAGACTCGAAAACAGTTTTCTTCTAGACTCAACAACGGCCAAACTACGATCAATCAAGGGGCTCCTAGGGTTGGTCGAGGCTCGATACCAACTTATCACGCCCAATATCGACCCTATCCAAAAGGAACTCGAAGGTCCCACCAAGGATAGACCCATATTGAAGCGCTTTTGCAAGGTGGATATCATTACATCAACATTACATAATAGATGGGGATACATACATAAGGCACAAATGCCACAAGAATACATCAACATCATATACAAGATCAACATCCGACTACGGATGAAACATAAAAAGAAACTCAAGCGACATCCACCACTGCTAGCCCAGGCTGCCGACTGGAACCTATCCCTGATCGAAGAAGAAGCGGAAGAAGAACTCCAACACAAGCAAACATCGCTCTCGCGTCATGATCATCGCAAACCTGTACACTGCAACTGGTGGTGTAGTAATCTGTGAGCCACGAGGACTCAGCAATCCCATTACCATGGGTATCAAGACTAGCAAAGCTTAAGGGAAAGGAAGGGGTAAAGTGGTGAGGTTGCAGCAGCGACTAAGCATATATGGTGGCTAACATACATAAATGAGGCGAGAAGAGAAACAAAGGCAGTCGTCAACTAGTAATGATCAAGAAGTGATCACGAACTCCTACTTCGTCGAGACATAACCCGAAACCGTGTTCTCCTCTCGATCAACCCGAAAAGAGACACTCCGAGTTCGCTTTACGGTTGGTGTATTTTAATTAAGATCAACCGGGTTTTCTACAACGGATATTAACAAATTCCCATCGCCACATAACATGCGGCACGGCTTTGAAAGTTCAAACCTGCGGGGTGTCCCAACAACCCATGATAAGCTCTCGCGATCAACGAAGGATATTCCTTCTCCCGGGAAGACCGATCAGTCTCGGAATCCGGCTACAAGACATTCGACAGCAATAAAACAAGACCAGCAAAGCCGCCCGGATGTGCCGACAAATCCTGATAGGAGCTGCACATATCTCGGTCTCGGGCACACGGATAAGTCAGCCTCTGAGTAAAACCAGCCCTCGAGTTGCCCGTGGTGGCCCATGATCTGCTCGGTTCGGACCAACACTCGAAGGAGAACTGGCCGGGGGGCTAAAATAAAGATGACCCTTGGGCTCCGAAACCCAAGGAAAAGGGCATAGGTGAGGCAAATGGTAAAACCAATGTTGGGCCTTCTTTGGAAAAGTCTTATTCAAAGCGAACTGTCAAGGGGTCCCATAAATCACCCGACCGCGTTAGGGGCGCAAAATCCGGGAACATAATACCGATATGGCGGAAACTAGAGGCGGCAAGAGTGGAACAAAACACCAGGCATAAGGCGAGCCTTCCACCCTTTACCAAGTATATAGATGCATTAATTAAATAAGATATATTGTGATATCCCAACAAGTAAACATGTTCCAACAAGGAACAACATCTCCATGTTCAACAAGGAACAAACTTCATCTTCACTGCAACTAACAACGCTATAAGAGGGGCTGAGCAAAGCGGTAACATAGCCAAACAACGGTTTGCTAGGAAGGGTGCAAAAGGTTAGAGGCTGACATGGCAATTTGGGATGGCTTGAGCAGCAAGTGATAGGTAGCGCAGCATAGCGAAAACGAAGCAACTAGCATAGCAATGATAGTAGTGAGATCCGAGGTAGCGGTCATCTTGCCTGAAATCCATAAGGAAGAAGAGCGAGTCCATGAAGAAGATGAGCGAATCCATGAAGAAGATGAGCGGATGAAGCCGAACCAGCGTGAGCGAGCGAATCCTCACGATCATAGCAAGCAGGAACTAACAAGAAGAAGCACACAACATAGTAAACACACCACACATAGACAAGACATGATGCACAACAAGCATGATGCATGACAAAGCTACATGAAGCTACTCATGGCAAGAGATGATGCAAACAAGAGCAACACATCAAAGCAAGTTTAAATGAGGCGGAACAACATATAACAATTCGGTAAGTCCTCATATGCAAATTTCGAAATTGGTCCAGATCTGAATAAACCTTATGTTCAAGTTGTTAAACAGCAAGTTAAGATGCACCACGATGATCTACACGAAATTCTAGTCAAGTTACATATAAAGTTCATTAGATTGAGACTACGGTCTAGAAGATATGAGCAAAACAAGTTAAACATGGCATTGATGCAAAATGCATACAAACATCAAGCAAACACCTCAAAACAAGGATGCAACATGATAATATGAAACTACATGCAAAATCAAGCAAGTTTCATATAGAGCACACTCAAAAGCGAACAGCGGTTCAACACATACACACTATACAAGTTATAGCAACAATCTGTCCAAAACAGCAACTAGGCATATTGCAAGCATCAAAACAACATGCTACAGGACCTCAACATAATAACAAAAGGCATGGGCATGATGTACAGGTAAAGCATTACAAAACATGAACACTGAGCTATCTCCAGAAATGACTAGAACATGCTCAAAATGACATGGCAAGATTGCAAGTAATAACAGTTTCAGACTTTGACAGAAATAACATCAGGTTGCAATGTTTAGAGCTATCAAACAACATGTTACAGGAACTTATCATGGCAAACAAAGGCATGGCATGAATCTACTAAAGCATAGAACAAAAGTCCTTTAGTGACCATAAGCCAAAAGGATCAGAAAATATAGTAACACCCATGTCAATATTGAAAGTTTTATTAACAGATTCAGCAACATGGCATGTCAAAACTGATAACAAGTAGGCATGTTTACAAGCTCAATGCACTCACTACAGAGCCTTATATGATAAACTAAGCATACATACATCAAGAAGACATGGCATAGAAGACATACATGGCAAGAACAACATCATAGCATACGGATCAACTACAACAACCTTGGCAAAATTGAATAACATGTAAACAACCTGCCAGGAAACATTTTATAGCAAAAGTAGAGCTCGATTGACTCAAGCTATGGCACTCCATAATTGCAAACAAGGGCATGGATGGATAGAGCAAGACATGCTTTACAAAACATCCTTACTGAAGTATCTCAAGATATGCATGGATCTCTCGGTAGCATCAAGTTAACATGGCATCAAAATATCAGCAGAACAGGGCTGAAATAGCAACATCAAGACACCTAGTTTGCATGCTTGTGCTAGTCACCACATAGATCACAAAAATACATAGCATACACCCCTGGAAAGATGGCATGGCATATTACAAAACACATGTAGGACTCAAGTCCATAGGATGCACACATCAATCATGGCAAAAATGACAAAAGTGCATGTTCGATAAAAATCAGAAACTAACATCACATAGCACTCTTCTAACAGCATTTCGGGCATCAAGATGAGCTCAAATGAAAATGATGCAATGAGATGAAATGATCTACTCTTGAGGCGAACATTTGACATATTACACGCGCATAAAGCAGACAGCGGCGACAGAGATATGATGCAAAAGAAAATGGAACAAAATTACTGCAGATTTCAAGACTTAGATGAATTTTTTAGGAGAAGTCAACCCTTGGCACAGTTTTCAAAGCAGGGCGGAATCTCGCCCGAGTTGAGTTGAGGCGGCGGGAGGCGGAGGAGGTCGCGGAGGAGAGTGGAGCTTCGGGGCAGCCGAGCCACCGGCCTTGGCCAGCGTGCGACAGCCGTGGCAGCCGTGGCCCATGAAGCGGCGTGGGCGATAAAGCAGCCGGCGGCGATAAGCGGCAGCGCCGGCGGCGATGGCGGGCAGGGGCAAAGCCGCCGTCGTGAACTTCAGCAGCAGCGCCTCAGGCGCCCATGAGGCCCAGGACGCGGCGACCAGGCAGCGTGAGGCCGAAGCGGCGGCAGATAGGGCAGGGAGGGCAGCAGCAGGCCGGGCCGGCAGAAGCAGCCGGGAGAGAGAGGAGGCAGCTGGTGGCGCCTCCGGTTGGAGAAGGCGGTGGCGGGGATGGCGTGGCAGCGCGCCCATTGGTCGAAAGCGGCGTGGCTGGCTGGGCGATGTCGGCGAAGCGAACAGCGTCCGTGGCCTTGAAGAAGCAGGGGCTAGGGTTGAGAGCTGCGTGAAAAATCCGGGGGTGCACATATTTATAGGTAGAGGAGCTAGGAGAGTCAAATGAGGTGCGGTTTCGACCCTGCGATCGTGATCGAACGACCGAGAGCATGGAGAGGAGTTTGGTGGGTTTTGGGCCACTTAGAAAGTGTTGGGCTGCAAACAAAAAGAGGCTTTTGCGGTTACCGGTTAACCGTTGGAGTATAAGCGACCTCCAAATGATCCGAAACTTGACAGGCGGTCTACGGTGCTATACCAAGGCAGCTTGACAAACCTCGAGGCATTCGAGACCGTTAACACCCGCACATGAAAAGAGGTAAAAAGGGCGGCGGGAGACATAAGTGCGGATTACAAAAGCGGACAACGGAAAAAATGCTCGAATGCATGAGGCGAACACGTATGCAAAATGAAATGCACATGATGGCATGATATGAAATGCAAATGATGACATGGCGAAGAGACCGCAAGCACATGACATGGCAGCAGCGGCGAATAATGGCGGACCCTGGCGCATGAATCGAGGCGTTACACGTTTCTTGGTGAGCGGGTGAGGACCCTCTCGGGAGAGCCTTTCCCTTCTACGCAGCGGAGAACGGCGGATCGAACCATTGCAGCAAGGCGAAGCAAGAACCGGGAAGAAGGAGAAGCAAGAAAAAGCGAACGGGCGCTCACGTTCGTGCCAAAAGCGAGGGAGGCCAACCGCCGACCTCCACGATCGCAAGTTATCATGATCCACTTTGCATGCAGGGACTTGTCGGTTAAATGCGGTTGCAGCGTCTTGGGAAGTGGGGACACCCACATCAATCAACCGCATACCTGGCGCCCAAACCAGCATGAGCTGTTAGAACCCATGGCGCCTCGCCTGCCCTTTCGCTTCTCTGCTCGGCCAAGTCCGGGCGCCTTGAGGCTCGGGGGGCTCTTGTCGGCGTTCTAGGAGCAGGGGTCCCAGACTTGCCTACTGCGGCCTGCTTGGCGTGGCTCAAAGAGGGGCCCATCACGGCCCATCTTCATCAACACAAGCTCAAGACCCTCACGAGGGCCAAGCCTCGTGGGGACAGACGACACGGGCTTCCTCAAAAGCTGCAAGCCTCATCAGGTGGCTCGTGAGGGCCCGGAGAGATGAAGCGGGGTACCTCACGAGGTGCCCATGATGCAAGCCATGACGACCAAGGGCTCAGGTGAGGCGCCCGGCCTGTGCGGTGTTATCACGCCCAATATCGACCCTATCAAAAAAGGAACTCGGCGGTCCCACCAAGGATAGACCCATATTGAAGCAGCTTTTGCAAGGTGGATATCATTACATCAACATTACATAATAGTGGGGATACATACACAAGGCACAAGTGCCACAGAATACATCAACATCATATACAAGATCAACATCCGACTACGGATGAAACATAAGCGAAACTCAAGCGACATCCACCCTGCTAGCCCAGGCTGCCGACACGGAACCTATCCCTGATCGAAGAAGCGAGAAGAAGAACTCAAGACAAGCAAACATCGCTCTCGCATCATGATCATCGCATAAACCTGTACACTGCAACTGGTGGTGTAGTAATCTGTGAGCCACGAGGACTCAGCAATCCCATTACCATGGGTATCAAGACTAGCAAAGCTCAAGTAGGAAAGGAAGGGATAAAGTGGTGAGGTTGCAGCAGCGACTAAGCATATATGGTGGCTAACATACATAAATGAGGCGAGAAGAGAAACAAAGGCGAGTCGTCAACTAGTAATGATCAAGAAGTGATCACGAACTCCTACTTACATCGAGACATAACCCGAAACCGTGTTCTCCTCTCGATCAACCCGAAAAGAGACACTCACGATTCACGCATACGGTTGGTGTATTTTAGAAGAGTTTGCTTCAAGTTTACTACAACGGATATTAACAAATTCCCATCTGCCACATAACCGCAGACACGGCTCGAAAGTTTATACCCTGCGGGGGTGTCCCAACAGCCCATGATAAGCTCTCGCGATCAACGAAGGATATTCCTTCTCCCGGGAAGACCGATCAGTCTCGGAATCCGGCTACAAGACATTCGACAGACAATAAAACAAGACCAGCAAAGCCGCCCGGATGTGCCGACAAATCCCGATAGGAGTCGCACGTACCTCGTTCTTAGGGCACCGGATAATTCAAGCTCTGAGTAA
This sequence comes from Aegilops longissima, assembly GCA_021605205.1. Taxonomy (NCBI): domain Eukaryota; kingdom Viridiplantae; phylum Streptophyta; class Magnoliopsida; order Poales; family Poaceae; genus Aegilops; species Aegilops longissima. The sequence continues at coordinate 11,144 of JAHIAM010011386.1, forward strand.
AACCAACCCTCGAGTTGCCCGTGGTGGCCCATGATCTCTCGGTTCGGACCAACACTCGAAGGAGCACTGGCCGGGGGCTAAAATAAAGATGACCCTTGGGCTCGAAACCCAAGGGAAAAAGGGCATAGGTGAGGCAAATGGTAAAACCAATGTTGGGCCTTCTTTGGAGAGTCTTATTCAGCGAACTGTCAAGGGGTCCCATAAATCACCCGACCAGCGTTAGGGGCGCAAAATCCGGGAACATAATACCGATATAATGAAACTAGGGTGGCAAGAGTGGAACAAAACACCAGGCATAAGGCCGAGCCTTCCACCCTTTACCAAGTATATAGATGCATTAATTAAATAAGATATATTGTGATATCCCAACAAGTAAACATGTTCCAACAAGGAACAACATCTCCATGTTCAACAAGGAACAAACTTCATCTTCACTGCAACTAACAACGCTATAAGAGGGGCTGAGCAAAGCGGTAACATAGCCAAACAACGGTTTGCTAGGAAGGGTGACAAAGGTTAGAGGCTAACATGGCAATTTGGGATGGCTTGATAAGCAGTAATAGGTAGCCCAGCATAGCGATAGAGCGAAGCAACTAGCATAGCAATGATAGTAGTGAGATCCGAGGTAGCGGTCATCTTGCACTGAAATCCCATAAGGAAGAAGAAGCGAGTCCATGAAGAAGATGAAGCCGATGAAGCCAGACCAAGCGTGAGCGAGCGAATCCTCACGATCTCAGCAGCAGGAACTAACGAGAAGAAGCACACAACATGGTAAACACACCACACATAGACAAGACATGATGCACAACCAAGCATGATGCATGACAAAGCTACATGAAGCTACTCATGGCAAGAGATGATGCAAACAAGAACAACACATCAAAGCAAGTTTAAATAAGGCTGGAAACAACATATAACAATTCGGTAAGTCCTCATATGCAAATTTCGAAATTGGTCCAGATCTGAATAACTTTATGTTCAAGTTGTTAAACAGCAATTTAAGATGCACCACGATGATCTACGAAATTCTAGTCAAGTTACATATAAAGTTCATTAGATTGAAACTCGGCCTAGAAGATATGAGCAAAACAAGTTAAACATGGCATTGATGCAAAATGCATACAAACATCAAGCAAACACCTCAAAACAAGGATGCAACATGATAATATGAAGCTACATGCAAAATCAAGCAAGTTTCATATAGAGCACACTCAAAAGCAGACAGCAGTTCAACACATACACACTATACAAGTCATGACAACAATCTGTCCAAAACAGCAACTAGGCATATTGCAAACATCAAAACAACATGCTACAGTACCACAATATGAAAAAAAAGGCATGGGCATGATGTACAGGTAAATCATTACAAAACATGAACACAGAGCTATCTCCAGAAATCACTAGAACATGCTCAAAAGGACATGGCAAGATTGCAAATAATAACAGTTTAGGACTTTAGCGAGAAATAACATATGGTTGCAATGTTTAGAGCTATCAAACAACATGCTACAGGAACTTATCATGGCAAACAAAGGCATGGCATGAATCTAATAATTGCATAGAACAAAAGTCCCTTACTGACCATGAGCCAAAAGGATCAGAAAATATGATGGAACCCATGTAAACATAGCAAGTTATATTACAGATTCATACATGGCGGGAACAACAATAAGTAGGCATGTTGGTGAGCTTGAACCACTCATCCACAGAGCAATACATGGCATGGCAAGACAACTCACAGTAAGAAGACATGGCATAGAAGCTATACATGGCAAGAACAACATCATAGCATACGGATCAACTACAACAACCTTGGCAAAATTGAATAACATGTAAACAATCTGCCGGAAACATTTTATAGCAAAAGTAGAGCTCGATTGACTCAAGCTATGGCACTCCATAATTGCAAACAAGGGCATGGATGGATAGAGAATAACCATATTTTCAAAACATCCTTACTGAAATATCTCAAAATAAGCATGGATCTCTCGGTAGCATCAAGTTTACATGGCATAAAAATATCAGTGAGCAGCAGGCTGAAATCAGCAACATCATGAAGCCTAGTTTGCATGCTTGTGCTAGTCACCACAGAGATCACAAAAATACATGGCATATACCCATGTAAAGATGGCATGGCATATTACAAAACACATGTAGGACTCAAGTTCATAGGGTGCACACATCAATCATGGCAAAAATGACAAAAGTGCATGTTCTGATAAGAATCAGAAACTAACATCACATAGCCCTCTTCCAACAGCATTTCGGGCATCAAGATGAGCTCAAATGAAAATGATGCAATGAGATGAAATGATGTACTCGTCGAGGCGAACAATTTGACATATTACACGCATGAAGCAGACTACGGATGCAGAGTTATGATGCTATGAAAATGCAAAAAATATCTGCGAAATATGACTTAGAGAAGCAGGGGCTCGGGAAAAAGTCAACCAGGGCTGGATCAGATCGAGTAGCTGAGCTCGAGATCGCCGAAGGAGGGGGGCAGCGGAGGAGGGCAGGGCGAAAGGACAAGGCGAAGGCTGGCAGCAGTGGTGAGCCGAGCCTTGGCCGAAGCAGCAGATGGAACTCAGTGAGATGAGCGAGCAGCGAGCAAGGCAGAAGCCTTGCGGATCGAGCACCGCCCGGCAGGCGGCAAGTGGCTTGCCAGCCAGCCATGCCAGTGAAGCGACGCAACTGGCGAAATGGCAGCTTGAATGGGCCCTTGGTGAGCCCACGCGCAGCACCTGAGCCTAAGCAGCGAGACAGCAGGAAGCGACGTGGCGCATTAATGGTTAGGCGGCCCGGCCAGACGTGTCCGGCGCAGATGTGGCAACGTCCGTGTATGGTATGAAGGAAAAACTAGGGTTAGAGGAGTTGACCATGAATTTGGCCAGGAGGCTTATTTATAGGTAGAGGAGCTAGGAGAGTCAAATGAGGCGGTTTTCGCCCTACGATTGTGATCGAGCAGCCAAGAGCATGGAGGGAGTTGCTGGGTTTTGGCCACTTTGGAAGGGTGTTGGGCTGCAAAGAGGCGGAGGCTTTTACGGTTACCGGTTAACCGTTGGAGTATCAACGACCTCCAAATGGCATGAAACTTGACAGGCGGTCTACGGTGCTATACCAAGGCCGCTTGGCAAACCTCGGTCCATTCGAGACCGTTTAACACCTGCACATGAAAAGAGGTAAAAGGCGCCGGGAGACATAGGAGTGCGGATTGGAAAAGCGGACAGCGGGAAAATGCTCGGATGCATGAGGCGAACACGTATGCAATGCAATGCACATGATGACATGATATGAAATGCAGATGATGACATGGCAAAGTGCAACACATAAGCAAATGACATAGCAGCGATAGCGAATAAGCTGGCGGACACAGGCGCATCGAATCCAGGCGTTACAAGTGTCCTCCTTTCCTCTTTGGTGCAAAGGGGAAAGCGCGAGGCGAGAGCATCAAGCAAAGGCATCCATTTGATTGCAACAAGACCAAGACCAATAGCGGCATGAAGGAAGTCATTGTGGAGCCCAAGCGGGCGTCACCACGAGCCTTTGACGGGCGAGGACCAACTTTAGTCGGGATAAGTGTGCAGATGTTCCCCTTCAAAATGGCCAATTGTTGGCGCCCTTCCCGCTCAACATTTGGGGAGAGGCCAGGGCCTTAGCCTATAAATAGGACTAGCTACCCACAGGATAGGGGAAAAAGAGAGAGAAGAAAGAAGAGAGAGAGAGAAAGGTGGTTGAACTCCTCCTAGCAGTTCATCGCCCGACCAGAAACAGACCCTCATGAGGCTGTTCTTCCTTGTATTATTCATCACCATCAGCCCAGAGGCAATCCACCACACCACAAACTAGAGTAGGGTATTACACCACAATGGTGGCCCAAACTAAGTATAAACCTTGCGTCTCTTGTGTTGTTCCTTTAGTAGAGTTAGATCCTAGCGGCGGCGGGGTGCAGGTAGGTAGAGGCGAGATCTCGCGCGCAGTGTTCGAATCTCAAGGTCTGCGGAACCCGAAATCCGACAAGGAGGACCACGGGTTGAACTTTGGGCGTGGCTCCAACGCGCCTCGTCCACGAGTGCCTTCCGCTCCTTTTGGGGATGTAGGTTGCGTATCTCGTGTTCACCGTCCGCACTTGTGGGGAAGCCCTTCATCCCCTATTGTTGGTGGCGGGGCTCCTCCTCGTCATCGCTATGCAGCCTCTTGTCTATGTTTTACGCATAACTTGCCTTCTGCTTGAACACCCAACAATCACGATAGTGTGATTGGCTGGTTTTTGAGTGCCGTGTATCAGCATGAGCGATCAGATATTCGGTCCAAGCTGGGCCGGGCCGGTATTTCTTTTAAATGGATTTTCCGCTGGCCGGGTTTAGAGCCTCTGAATCCGGCATTGCTACCGTATCCTCGGCATTATGGCCGTTAATCGCGGCTTGTGCTATTGCGATCGACCTACCATTGCTGTCCTTGGTACGAATTACAGGGCTCTTGGTCATGTTATTGCTCTGAGCTAGCCAGCTGTCTTCTCCTAGCAAAGCGGATCATGAGTGTTGTGAGGGCTTCCATAGATTCGGCTTTTCCTGTCCTAGGTGCGGGCCAGCCACTCGTCATGGATGTTATGTTTGAAGGCTGAGGGCCTCTGCCTCCAGACGATCGACTATTTCATTTTTCTTGGTTAGGAGCTGTGTCGAAATTGTCGGCGATTCCTCTGGCTGTTGAATTATGTGGCTTAGGTCATGACGTCTGGTGGTCGCACATAGGTGCCTGGAAATTGTCAAGGAATGCGGCTTCGGGTCCTCCCAACAACAATTGACTCTCTTTGGCAAGCTGTTAAGACAATGTCGAGCTGGTCCTTTAAGCTTGAGTGGGAGGTATTTGATGGCATGTAGATCATCACCGCGGGCCATGTGGATATGAAGGAGATAATCCTTGATCCATACCGAGGATCTGTTGTGCCATTGTATGATTCGATGTTCTGGGTTTGAAACCCTCGGGGTTTGATGATCCATTACTTCATCATGAAGCATAGTGGGTGTCGCGGTGCCTGTCTTGGGCTATATCACGGCGTAGCTCAAATGAGCTTTGTCTCTTTGTGTTCGACCGGCGGATTTGCCATGTCGGCATGGCGGTTATAAATCACGTGTAAGTAGGGCACCGCGATCCGTGAATCGATCTTGTTTGCCTTGCCTTGTCCTCAATATATCTCGCAGGTCTGGCGCATTTCCCGTGCCTTTGTATTTTTTTGGCGGCGCAGAGTGCGGCTTGAGTGGAAGGCGAGAGGCCTCTCTGTCATGACCACGAGGTGTCCAGTCGGCAGCGTCGTCTTGCGCTGGTGATGTAGGTTTAGGTGCTTCCTCCTCTAATCGGGGTAGCAGCCTGCGCTTTAGGTAGCTCTTGGAGGCGGTCGAGTTCGTACTCTTGACGCAAGGACTTGATCCATCTGTCGGCTAGCAAGTCTTGGTCAGCTCTAAGCTGTTGCTGTTTTTCTTGAGGCTGCTCTCCGTGGCCATAAGCCTGCGTTTGAAGCGCTCTTGTTAGGCGGGATCCTCGAGACCACGACAAATTAAATGCGTCGTCGAGGCTTGCCTAAATCTTCGGAGGTGGCGTGTAATTATCGTCCTCTACCTCTCTGCATGCCGCTCTCTCATGAGGCTGGCTTCTCCATCCTCTTGTGTTGAATCCTGCTTTGGAGGGTTGTCTTGACCTTTGTCAGGGTGTTATTATCTCCCGTGCGGAATCGCCATTTTGCTTTGGCGGGATTTAAATGGCCTTGTTGTGTGTAGGCGCAAGCTGCTTCTTGGAGGGTCATCCTCCGTTGTTCCATCGCCATTCCCTTCTTTTGGGGTGTCCACCATGTATATATCGTCTGACGAGGTGGCCTTCGGTGCCCTAAAGGCCCTGGTTCTTGGTCGTCTCGACGCCGGCGTCCATACCGTCGATGTCTTCGTAGTCAATCGAGCATGTCGGTTAAATCATCGGCGATGGCTCACGAAGTGGGTGGTGGGTGGGCTTTGAATTTCTTCGTCGTCGCATCCCAACCTTGCTGACCATAGTCGGCCGAGGCTCTCGATAAAGAGAGACTTTAGTGAATTCAGAATGCCATTTGAAGGCGAGTCTTTGAAAGATGTCCGTGTGGCGAACTCCATAATCGGCGTAATCGGATTCCATTGGCGAAGCGGAAGGTTCAGAATCGGAGGCGTCCGGCACCTTGGATCCGAGAGCCGCGGAAGGACAAGGCTGGTGTTGACTCGATCGGCGTAAGATTGCAGCCCGAGGTGGTGTCTATCCGCCCGTCCTCGATTAACCTGATCGGCTCCGAGCTATGGGTCGGGCGGACGCGAAATCGACTTCGAGAACCTTTGACCGTGGCGAGCTAGATCATGCCCATCGTAGTGATCTTGGTGGCCTTCGGCTGTGCTCGAACCGTCGAAGATCAGGTCTCCGCGGACGTCAGCCATGTAGTTCAAACTTCAAATCTGACGATGGCGAGGCGTAGCTTCGATTTACTCCATATGGCCAAGAGAATTGGCCCGCGATTACAAAGCCGCCCGAATCTGAAGATCTGTCCGGGGAAAAGTCTCACCTAGACCGCATCATTGTTGATGATCGGAGAGCCATCGGGCCTCAAGGTGACGACAGGAGGAACTCTCAATGGAAGCACCAATGTCGATGTCAAAACCGGCGGGTCTCGGGTAGGGGTCCCGAGCTGTGCGTCTAAGCGGATGGTATCGAGGAGACAAGGGACATGATGTTTTACCCAGGTTGGGCCCTCTTGATGGAGGTAAAACCCTACTCCTGCTTGATTAATATTGATGATATGGGTAGTACAAGAGTAGATCTACCACGAGATCAAGAGGCTAAA
>JAHIAM010011388.1:0-10558 GCA_021605205.1 Aegilops longissima
ATTCATTTGATGTCACATCGGATAGACCATGCATTAGGGTGTGCATCATGTTTAAATTTCATTTGAATTTGAAATGGGAAGCGGAAACCCCGAACACCCCCATTTATTCAACTAGGGTTTACTAAAAATTATTTCAATGAATCAAATGCCCTTCAAAATGCTCATCCTCTTTGTTTTGGTTGGAACCCATGTCAAGAAGGTGTACCATTTTCTAGGTCATCTAAGGGTTCTAGGATTAATCCACAAGTTTTGAACTTGAGCATTTTAATTATATAAAATATTTTAAATGTTCAAAAATTGTCAAACCAAAATGTTTCATGTTGGGAATATTCCAACAAGTGACCAGGAGCATTTTGGTGATTTTTAAAATAGTTTTGGTATTTTAAATAAACCCCACAAAGTTCTGAAATTAGAAAAAGACTAAAAAGGAAAAAACCTTCATGCGTGCAGGCCCACCTGCCCAGCCAGCATGGCGCGCCAGTAGCTGCTTGCTCGCTTGAGGCGACCAATGCCCTTGGCCTTGAGGCCCCACCACTGGCCCGCCACCTTCATCCCCTGCCGCCTCCTGCTGGGCGACCTCACGTGTCGCCCGACCCCCGGACACGTCCTCTCCCCGCCTCCTCTCTCGCTCTCCCCAACACAGCGCCCGCATCGCCACCGCCCGTCGTGCTCCCCCGTCCATGCTCTTCCCCACCATGTCCGGCAGCTCCGCCCTCACTACCCCTAGCTAGCGGTCCCTTCGCTCTAAGTGCCCAAGCCACTACACCACCTCGGCCAGCTCAAGCCGCGGAGATCCCCTTCGCCGTCGCCGCCGCATGGACCGTCCCGACCCACGAGGCTCTCTACGGGATCCTTGTGGCGGCTACCTCCCCATCCTCTCCACTCTCTTCCCGTGCACCTAGCAACCCGCGATCACCGAGCGCGCCTGGGCTTCGTCGCCCGCAGGCTCCGGCCCCAACCGCCGCGTGTCCATCGCACTCACGTGTCGCGTTTGGTCTAACTATGCACTCCAGGCTTCACCCCCCCCTAGCAACAAGCCCGACATCACCGAGCCCGCCGCCCGTAACTTCGTGCCTAACTCCGCCACCAGGCCGGCTAATTACACCAATAGGCGGTTCGTCTCCGACTCCCGTAGATGCTCCCAGCGCCCCATTTGGTGGCGGAATGTCAAAGCACTCTGCTCCGGCGCTTTGGCCTCGCCCGTGGCTAGGCGCAGCGAGTTGACCCGACCCATTTGTGGGCCCTGTTGGCTGATACGAGTCAATGAGTGGACCCCGGTTAACTATGGGATTAGTTCTAGTTAAGTTAATTAGTTAACTAACTGACATCAGGGTCCCATGGTGGTTTGACCTGGATGACCCGTTGACCCTGGCGTCCGCTGACCTCATTGCGCATTAATTCAAATTGGATTTATTTTGATATAGTAAATTCGAGAATATAATTCAAATTCAAATGCCTATAACTTTTATTCTATAACTCCAAATGCAAAAATTTATATGAAAATTATAGAAAATACACTCTATCCATTGGTACAGGTTTCATGCATGTTAAAACAAGTTAACTATGCTGAATAACCAGAATAAGATATTGCACCATTAGGACTAACCCAAATGAGCTATCATTTGAATCCTTGATTCAAATGAGTTCATCATTCTTTCAACTTGCATTAGGCCAACACACATCCATATTGCCATGTCATAGCATGCATCATATTGTTGCATATTGTCTTGTGTGTTTATTTGGTGTGTTTTCATGATAGGTTACGCCCGAAGATAACCTCGACTATCCATGAAGGCAGGGTTCTCACCATTCCATCGGGAAGCAATTCATTGATCATTCGATACAAACCCATGTTCTTTCCGCTCTCGTTTCTTTGCATTAAGACAAGGCGATTCCAAGGCTGTTGTGTGCTGCGGTGTTGAACCCACTTCCTTTGCATGACGTTCATTGCCACGATAACTAGATGAAACCCACTAGTATGTGTAGGAGGTTGATTGAGCCATGTTTGTGATTCCTACCATGCTATCTTGCTATGCCCAGGGTTGTGTAGGTCTGGCTCATCGGGATGATGGTTGGAGTGAAAGGCTGTGTTGGTTCGAGTGAAAGTGTTGAACCGATTTGGTAAAATTCGATGAGAGGCCATTAGGAGTACATGGTGGGTTTTTTTCATTGAAGCCGATCCTAAGGCGAGATTTGTTTGTGATCCATAGACTAGCTACTACCCGCAATTGGGCCCGAAACCAATGGACCCTCCTTCTTAACCACCTGTTCTTAGTAAGGGGTTCCAAGTAGTTTCCGGTGTTTGTAGCATCTTTGGGGGCCGCCTGCGTGACCTTAGGGGTGGGTTGTGTTTAAACACAAATCTTGAAACCCAGTGCCGTTTGGTATCTAAAGGAACCACCCAGTCGTTGGGGCTGTATGGGAAAACCTCGGCGGAACTCCCTGCGGATGGAACCCAATAAGGCGATAAACTGGACTAGGGACTTGAGTGGTTAGGTAGGCTTTGGCCGACACCCCGTTGGGCTTCAAGCGAAGGTTGCCGGTACATGTCTTAAGCGGTGATAAGTGGTGAGGGTGTGAAGAAGTACACCCTACGGGGTTAAATATGATCTATTGAATACCGTTCCCGGAGAAGGACTTGGGTTACCTATATCGGTTCATTAAGACAAGTAAATGGATACTACTAAAAGCCTCAAGATAAGTGTGAGTATAAGTGGATGGCCCTCTCGGGGATACGAGAGAGGATCCCGGTGGAGTATTGTGATGGTGATTAGTGGACTGGGTTATGCGACAAAATGCTTTACAAAATTTTTCGTGGGATAAAGCAGCCAAGAGTCAAGGCGGCTTGCTGCAAATAACTCCACCTCCTTCCTTGAGAATGTGCATGTATGATGGGATTACGTGGTAAGACCTTGAGTACTTTTGTACTCATGTTTGTAATCAATATTTTTGAAGGACTTACTACCCCTAAAGCCGGTTCTATGTAGATGTTGACTTGACAGGAACTAGCCACCCGGTGGCGATCTAAGAATTGAAGGGCCATTGTAGATAGAAAGGCTCCAACAAGCTTTCTTTCTTTCTAGAGTCATTCTCGGACTAGTTAAGCCCATGTGCTTTTGATTGTATGACTTGAGTGTTGGGTCATGTACGTATGAAATGTATGTATGGCTCCCGGACCTCTTAAATAAAATCTTGAGTTGTAGAGTTTTGTTGTGATGCCTTGTTGTATTTACTCATATCGGGCATTTGGTGTATGATTGAAATGCTTGGTATGAGTGGGATCCAAACAAACAGTTGTTTATCCTTGGCACCCTCTCATATGGGAAATGTAGTCTCGTTGGAAGGCGATGTAGTCCCTTCGCCGGTTCAAGGATCCGCTTTTGACACTCTGCTTGGACACTTGGCGGCGGCATGTGTTTCATTTCGTTCCTTATGTCCCCGAAATGTCCGGATGATATTGAGTCCACTTGCTTTTGCCTGGCCGGGAATTGCGGTCTGTTAGCCGTGCTTTACCCAAATTCATACGTTGATGACCGACATGCTCGAAGTGATTCATGTACTGTCCCCCATAGGTTAGTGCCGCTTTGGGTTCCACGCCTAGCCATGTCGGCCGGGTTCTTTGTCATGTGGATGCTAGCGACACTATCATATCGTGAGCCAAAAGCCTTGGCGGTCCGGGCCATGGTAAGGCGACACCTTGGAAATACCGTCGTGAAGGCGCAAAGTGATATGGGTGTTACCATTAGGTCGATGTGACTTGGAATCGGGGTCCGACATTTGAGGAACATGGCGTGAAGACTTTTTTTTTGTAGTTTCATTTTCTCTTTCTTGAGTCATAAAACACCGTCTTTTTAAATTGGGAAATACTAAGGAGAAATTTCCATTGATGCTCAACTCAAAATCCTACACCTACCAATCCCTTGGTGAACCTTTGGAAATCTCATACGATTCGATCAATTTCTTGATGTGGAGGCAAGCTCTTACAGTGTTGAGAATTTATTCGGGAGGAGTTAAAAGTCGCCGGTCAATTGCCTACCAGGAACATGATGACGAGGAATTTGATGTTCAAATTTTCGGAATTTCTTTGTCTTTCTGGCGGCTTAAATATCTTATCCACCTCGGTCATATCATTGAAGGGCATTTATGTCTTATCATGTCGGGCTGCCCTAGGCTATAAATAGCCGCCCCTACAACCACTAGTTGGTTGGCTGCTCGAAGAACTTGACACTTGTCATTTGAGAGCAACCCATCCTACGAGGAATTTGAGTGAAAATCATCAAGTGAGAAAATCCCAAAACCAAACCCTACAAACCCAAAGTGATTGAGCATCCTTTGAAGAAATTGATCCTGCGTGGATCCGGCCTTTTACCTTTGAAGGCTGTGCTTCTTCCAGGGTTAGGCGTCAAGGTCTAAATCATCCAAGAAGGTTTGTGGATCGTAGAGTGACCAAGTATGTGAAGGTTTGGAAGTCTCCGAAGACTTACCACAGTGATTGGGCCGGTTGCGTGACCTTAGTTCAAGGAGAATCGGTGAGGACTTGGTGTCCTGAGCTGCGTGCTTTCGGTGGTTGGGTGTCCCTTTTGTCCTTGAGTTTAAATACTGGCCGCTCAACCAGGCGTACAAGCTGAGACATCGGTTGGCCGGTCTACAAATCATTGTCTTCACCAACCTAAGCGGTTCCATTTCCTCAACCCTTTTTTCCTCATTCTTGTGTTGAGTGTTTGTTCATATCGTGTTTGAAGACATTGGGAAGACTTTGTCAATTTCCTCGTTCAATTTCTTGATTTTGTCTTCATCTTGTGTTATCCTGTGATTACCTACTGCTTTTGATAGTCTTCATTTCATCATGATGACTATGCCTTAATCTATTATGCTTACCGAGTACTTATTCCGCTGCGTGTATTTCTTACTAAAATTTCCTCACCACAAATTCCTCGATGAAAATTTGTAAAATTCTTAAAATGCCTATTCACCCCCCTCTAGTCGATATAACCCTTTTCAATTGGTATCGAGCAAGGTACTCCTTGTTACGTTGATTTTAGTTTAACCACCGGGTTTTAGTTATTGGGCCTTGGTATGATCAAGGTCTCGCGGTGTCCTACCCGATGGGACGGACTACCCCTCTTGGAAGAACAAAATTTGAATGCATCTTGAAGCAATTGACAACGATCTGGTATGTTGTGACAAAAGGTGTTTTAGTCCACCCTCTACGAATATCTTGATGTGAAGAATTCAACAACTCGATTCTCAGCGAAGAATATCATATGTGCCATCGAGCAAAAGGTGATATGGAAGAGTAGTGCTGGAATCGCCAAACTCATAAGGAATGTCCAAAGTAAATAAGCGTCTCAACTGGTGACTCCGGTCGATGTTCGGAATCTCTTCAAGCCAAAAGCTCCGAGAATCGGAGCATAACTAATATCAAAACTTAATCGACATGAGCAAAAGCATAATGCATAAAAGTATCAAAAGCACCATCGGGTTTAAGATTACAACTCGATCAATAAAAGGCTTTAGAAGAGGAGTTGTAACTTTAAAATACGTATATAGACAAAAACTAGACCGGCGAAGACTAACTCAAATTTCTCCCCTTTGTCATCAAATGATCAAAGGATCAAAGTCCTCATATGATTATCATCATGCTAACAAATCTTTTAGAGGTAGGCTAAGGGCTATGAATATGTGCATTATTCTTCAAACCAATATGTTCATAAGTCCTCGAAGAATTTCTGCTTATTCATATCACCCTAACCCCTCTTATGTGAAGCGAAATGGTTTGGTCTCTATGCCACCATTTTCATATGGTGCTTTGAATGATGAACTCTTTGCCACCCCTTGATGTGGGTGGTGAAGAAAAAACTAATCTCTTTGGGGTCGGGTCTCGGGCCTCCTCTGAAGAATTTCGGGGGGACAAATCGCTGAAAGGGCCTTAGGCTAATCATGATGAAATGAACTTTCATTTCACGTCCTCATTTGCTTATCGAATCTTGGTGTGAAATTCATCGGAACTTGATATCATATTCTTCAATGAAGTATATGAGATGTAAGTTATACTAATTCATCTGCGGGATGATCAACCCAAAACCAGTGGGTTCTCGATAGTGGATGTACAAATCCATTTGGTGACAAGAATCTATTGATGGATGCCCTTATCACCGTCACTAAACATATCATTTTTAAAAGGCAAAGTCGTATTTGGACTTGGTAAGGGCTTCTCTAAGGACATGCACATGGACAAAGTCATGCTTTGAGTCTTTGGATATAACCTCATTCGATCCAATGCTTTGTGATCTTGATATGGTTGTTATCTTTGGAAATTCGTTGTGTTGTGATTATGGGTGACAATTCCAAAGTCTTGAAGGCTTTAGGAGAGGAGACTTGTATATTTTGATTTCTCAACGTCCCAAACCGGCCGTGTGCCTACTTGCAAAAGCGGGGTGGCTATGGCATCGACGACTTAGTCACGCAGGCATGAGGAGTTTCACCGAAGAAGAAGCATGTCATTGGCATTGAGAATGTCAAATTCCTCAAGGATCCTTATCGAACTGTGAACGGGAAAATGAAAGGCCAAGCATCCGGGAAGACTATCATGACCACTACTGTCCCAATTGCTTACATGGACCTCTTTGGTCCCAATCATTACTCATTTGTTAATGAAGCATCACTATGGCTTTGTTTTGTTGATGATTACTCTCGACACATGGGTACAATTGTTCTTACAAAAAATCAAGTGGGAAATCTTAAGCGATTTTCCTCGAGGCTTAACTAACTTTGGTGTGAAGATCAAGCACATCGAAGTGACAATGGGCGAGTTCAAAATTCGGTCTTGATGACTATCTTGATGAACTTGGTATTACTCATAGTTATCGCTCCCTATACTCCCCAAAATGGCGTCGTGGGCGCAAAACGAACTCTCGTTGAGATGGCTGCACTATGCTTGATGAATACAAAGCCCTATCGTTTGGATTGAAGCAATTGACAACTGCGTGCCACATCATCACAGTATATCTTCAAAATTCTTCAAAAGACTGCCTATGAACTCCTTACGGACAAGAAACCCAATGTAAGTTATTTCAAAGTCTTGATTGCTAAATCTGGATTAGAGATCCTCACCACAACTCTAAATTTGCGAAAGCACGAAAGGTTTATGCTTGTTCGGAAAGGACTCACCCTGAGTCTTCAACCGCACTTCACAAGATTGTTGACCGAATGCTTGTTCGATGAAAACTAATGGCTGAAAAGAGCACCTACCTTAATATTGGCGAACCCCGGAGTTCCATCGGTTCAACAGCGAGGATGTCATTCCCTCTTGAAGAAACTCTGAAGAATTCATTCCTGTCTGTGAAAGCGTCGAGCTGATGCTGAAGATAACTTTGAAGAAAATGGTCTTTGAGGAAAATGATCAAATTCCTCGAAGACAACCAGCTCATCCTCGCGTTGCAAAAGAAGTGCAAGTTGACAAGATCATCGATGATATTGAGCGCGGGTTCTCACTGCTCAAAAGCTTCACACTTATCTAACTTTTGTGGGCACTATTTTTGTCTCTATCCGAGCCCACTAAGGTAGATGAAGCATTTACGGGCGTGGATTCAGGCCATGCAAGAAGAATTACATCGTTCGAGCTCAACAACGGGGGCTTAAGCGTCGGATCCCAAGCATAATAAATTGGCACAAAGTGGATCTACCCAACAAGCAAGATGAAAATGGTCTTGTGGTGAGGAATAAGGCCGACAAACCAAGGCTACCCGGGGTTGAAGAATTGACTTCAATGAAACTTTTGCACTCGCTAGACTTGAGTCTATTCATAATACCCTCGCTAACCATCACAATATCACTTTATATCAAATGGATGTGAAAAGTGCATTCCTCAAAAGCTTGAGGAAGAAGTATATGTTCTCAACCCCAGGTTTGAAGATCCAAGAATCGACAAAGTCTTGGACTAAATAAGGCCCTCTATGGCCTCAAGCAAGCCCTGGGGTGGTATGATACATTGAAGGAATTCTTAGTGAAGAATGGCTTCCACCATTCACTCGATCCTACTCTCTTTACTAAATCTTATGATGGTGACTGTTTGTGTGCCAAATATATGTTGATGATATTATCTTTGGCTTCTTGAAACGTTATATTGATGAATTTGCCTATATGATGAGTGAAGAATATCAAATGTCTATGATGGGAGAGTTGAAATTCTTCTTAGGTCTTCAAATTTCAACAACACAATGGCATATTCATATCTCGGGAGAAATACCTCAAAGATGTCTGAAGAAATTGCATCGAGATTGCAAAGGTGTCAAAGTTCCTATGCCCACAAATGGCCATCTATGCGGTGAAAATGGTATTGACTTGATCACAAGGTATCCGCTCCATGATTGGTTCTTTATTGTACTTATGTGCATCTAGGCGGACATAATGCTTAGTGTTTGCATGTGCCCGATTTCAAGCTACGAAGGAATCACACCATAAGTGGAACATATTCTTGATATCTAGCTCACACACCAAACTAGGATTATGGTACCCCAAGGGCTCTACTTTTGATCTCATTGGATATTCGACTCGACTTTGGTGATGGTGTGGATTAAGTCAACATCGTACTTGTCATTTCCTCGGACGATCTTTGGTCATTGGTCCTCGAAGAAATAGGCGTATTTTCCCTTCGGTGAATACATTCTCTGGCTCGTGTTGTGCTCAATTACTATGGATGAAGCAAACCCTCAAGGACTCGGCATCAACATGAAGAATGTCCTCTCTATTGTGACAATGGAGTGCCATCAAGATTCTCACAAATTCAGCACTTTCGAAGACAAAGCACATTCAAATTGTCATTTTTCTTGTATCATGTGTTGAAGGCGACATCTCCATCGAGCGTGAAGTGAAGAACACTAGTGATATCTTCACTAAGCCCTTGGATGGAAGAAATTTAGCAAGTTGCGGTGTGAGCTAAATATCTTGAATCTTGAATGTTCTTTGAAAAGGCACACATCCTAACACTTATGCAAAATTGATGACTTAGATGTCCACATGAAAGCGTTTTCTTCAATCAATGAAGAATAACACTCTAAGTGTGAAGAAATTAATGAAAATTTGAGAACCCTCGACAAATAGCTTTTGAAATCATCATTCTTATCTTGGGACACCCACCACCAAAGTTGAAAATCTTCAATTTGAGTTTTCCTCAGTTTTGAAATTCTTAGTTTTCAAATTCTACAACTTTGCAAAATCTTCTTTTTCCTCGTCTTTCTTCATTGGCTATATATATATATATGGGTTTATGTCCTCTACATCATTCACTTATGGCTATTTCTTCAAGTGTTTTTCGCTAAATGAATGTGATGGGACCCTTCCCCTCTATGCTATACTCAACCCAATCCATTCCAAAATTCTTCATTGGTTCTACTTTGAAACTTCGTTCAAAATCTTCCTTTGTCCTTGACTGAAGAAATTGCAATGGAACTTTTAAAACAAATCTTATTCAAACCTTAGCTTTTACCGCTCAAACCATTCCGCATCCCCGATGCATTATTATATTCACCCGATTTACGATCTCCACTACCGTCGTGTGTGACACATTGTGAGAAGAAGCGAGACCGTTAATCCTAAATCTTGGACGATCCGTTTTCACCGTGTCTATAAATACCCCTCCCCTTCCTCACTCTTTTACCCCACCTCTCTCTCCCTTCAGCTCCTCAAACCCTGCCCGCCGCTTCTCCATTCCCGGTGAGGCTTTTGCCTTGACCTCTTCGCCCGGCTTTTCCGCCAAGGGAAAATCTTCCTCCGCGTCGGGCTGATTTCCTCTGCCAAAGGCGTGGAAGATCTAAATGGAAGAACTTCCCAATGTTCATCTCGGTTAAAGTGTTCTTCACTTGGGTAAATTAAAGTTACTTTTATTACTGCTTTGATTCTCAAATCTTCTTCAAATTCTTAAAGGTGTTTATTCTTCAAATTCCTCCCTATGAACACCTCAAATCTCTTGACTCGTTTCTCTAAGCAATGATTTTCTTCAAGATTCCTCAATTGTGTGGATCTTGATCTATACAACTGGAACCTAAGACAAAAACGCTTAGTGAAATTCTTCAAAACTCATCTGGTCAAAATCCTCAAAACTTGTTCTTTTGAAAACCTTAGAGCAATGACCTCTTCAAATTCCTCGCACCTATACTCATTCCAGGTACAAATGTCATTTGCTGAATCCTAGGTTCTCATCAACAACTCATTTGGGCGTTCCTCGAAGAAAAACTGCCACTTCTTGAGAACTCAATTGTTCAATTTCCTCCACGAAGAAAATGGCGGATGGTAAAACTGAAGGAGAAAGAAACCGAGGTTATGCCGTTTGAAATCCGAGGAAATATATTTGACTATTGCACTCCGGATGAAGAAATGCTTTAATCCTCCATGCCCAAAGATCCTTTGGCACTGGCCAAATAGCTGATCCCCTACATCAAAGCGGTGATGACTTTCCGATGAATGGGCTAAGCGCCAACAAAATTGCAAAACAAGCAAAGGGGTGAAGAAATTCAATGAGGATTCTCTCCTCCCCTTGAGGTCTCGGTCGGGCCAAAAG
>JAHIAM010011389.1:0-12684 GCA_021605205.1 Aegilops longissima
ATATGCTAGGCTCGTCAAGTTTAACTTTGGTATTGCGTGTGCAACTGTTTTGCACCGTTGTATTTGAGCGTGAGCCTATCACACCCGATCATCACGTGGTGTCTCAGAAGAACTTTATAGCGGTGCATACTCGGGAGAACACTTCTTGATAATTTTAGTGAGAATCATCTTAAAATGCTACCGTCAATTAAAGCAAGATAAGATGCATAAAGGATAAACATCACATGCAATCAATATAAGTGATATGATATGGCCATCATCATCTTGTGCTTGTGATCTCCATCTCGAAGCTCGTCTGATCACCATTCACCGGTAGCGACACCTTGATCTCCATCGTAGCATTGTTGTCGTCTAGCCAACTATTGCTTCTGACTATCGCTACCGCTTAGTGATAAAGTAAAGCAATTACAGGCGTTTGCATTGCATAAATAAGCGACAACCATATGGCTCCTGCCGATTGCGATAACCGGTTACAAAACATGATCATCTCATACAATAAAATATAGCATCACGTCTTGACCATATCACATCACAACATGCCTGCAAAAACAAGTTAGGCGTCCTCTACTTTGTTGTTGCAAATTTTACGTGGCTGCTACGGGCTGAGCAAAGCGTTCTTACCTCGCATTAAAACCACAGCGATAGTTCGTCAAGTTAGTGCTGTTTTAACCTTCCAAATGACGGCGTATACACTTGGTTCAACTAAAGTGAGAGGCAGGACACCCGCGGTCACCTTTAAGCACGAGTGCCATAGCAGTGAAACCAGTCTCGCGTAAGCGTCTGGCGTAATGTCGGTCCGGGCGCTTCATCTCACAATACCGCCCAACAAAGTATGACATCTTTGGTAAGCGGTATGACTTTATCTCCCACAACTCACTTGTGTTCTACTCGTGCATATGACATCTCGCATAAAACCTGGCTCGGATGCCCTGTTGGGGCGTAGTAATTTCAAAAAATCCTCGCCAAGATCATGGTGATGCATAGCAAAGGGAGAGTATTGTCCGTACCTCGTAGCCGTGGCGGGCGTTATGACAACATAGTTGATGTGAGTGTGCGTCTTCACGATCCGACCGATCAAGTACGAGCGTCGGCACCTCCGAGTTCACTACGTTCAGCTCGATGGCGATCCCGGACTCGAACAGGATGAGTTGTCGGCGGCGGCGTGGTGATGATGATGATTATGCGCCCTCGATGCGGCTATATCTCCCGATGTCGGAGCCGACTTGAGCATAACGCATTGAAAGCAATGTCGAAGTGGGTAATCTTCACACAACCCATGTAATAAATAAAGGAAAGAGATACATAGTTGGCTTACGATCCCACTTCACATAGTACAAATAAACATCCATCATTAGTTTACACTCAAGGTCCACTACGGAACCAAAATAAAAAGATACCCCAAATGCTACAGATCCCGTCGTCCCAAGGGCACCCTCGATCATCGGGAAAAGACACATAATGCGACCACGTTCCTCGTCGAACTCCCACTTGAGCTCGGTTGCGTCCTGCCGGCATCGTCGGCCACCTGCTTTTTGGTAGAATCCGTGAGTCAGGGGACTCACAATCTCACACCAGGAGATCAAGACTATTTAAGCTTATAGGAAGGACGAGTTGTAAGGTGGAGCTGCTGCAAGCGCACTATATGGTGGCTACATCATAAAGGAAGGCGAGAAGAGAGGAAACAGGTGGTGAAGCTAGTAGCGATCAAGAAGTGATCTGAACTACTTCGTCAAACATAACTCCAACACCGTGTTCACTTCCGGACTCGCAGAAGAGACCATCCGGTTACCCTTGATTGATGTGTATTTTAATTGAGGTCAACCGGGTTTTCTAGCCGGACATTAACAAATTCCCATCTGCCTCATAACAGCAGCACGGCTTTGAAGATAATACCTGCGGAGGTGTCCCAACAGCCCATTATAAGCTCTCACGGTCAGCGAAGGATATTCCTTCTAGGAAGACCCGATCAATCTCGGAATCCCGGACTACAAGACATTTCGACAATAAAACAAGACCACAAAGCGCCCGGTTGTGCGACAAATCCCGATAGGAGCTGCACATATCTCGTTCTCGGGCACATCCGGATAAACACTACGTACGGCAACCGAAGATGCCCCAAGTTGCCTCGGTGGCACGCAAGTGGCTCTAGTTTGGACCAGCACTCGAGGAGCATTGGCGGGGGTTAAATAAAGATGACCCTCGGGCTCTGAAAACCGGGAAAAAAGGCTTAGGTGGCAAATGGTAAAACCAAAGTTGGGCCTTCTGGAGAGTCTTATTCAAGCGAACTGTCAAGGGGTCCCATAAATCATAACCGTGTGAGCATAAAATCAAGGAACATAACACGGTATGCGGAAACTAGGGTGGCAAGAGTGGAACAAAACACCGGGCATAAGGCCGAGCCTTCCACCCTTTACCAAGTATATAGATGCATTAATTATAGCAGTTATATATATTGTGATATCCCCAACAAGTAAACATGTTCAACAAGAACAACATCTCCATGTTCAACAAGGAACAAACTTCACTTCTGCAACTATAGCGCTATAAGAGTGAGCAAGCGGTAACATAGCCAATCAGCGGTTTGCTAGGAAAAAGGATGGTTAGGGGCTGACATGGCAATATGGGTGGCATGATAAGCAAGTGATAGGCATCGTAGCATAGGCATAGCAAAGCGAGCAACTAGCATAGCAAAGATAGAAGTGATTTCGAGGTATGGTCATCTTGCGCAATGTTCTCGAAGTTGTCGAAAACTTGATCCTCGAAAGCGTTCTCAACAGGTTCCTCGTTCACGTACTCGTCTCCCGGCTCTACCCAAAGCAAGAACACAAACAAAGGAACCACAATAAATCACGGTGCAATGCACAAGCAACATGATGCAAAATATGACATGATATGCGAGATGTGATATGCAATGCGTATGTGCACTCCGGAAGGAAAATGATGAACCAAGCAACAACTTGGCAAACCAAGTATGCCACTGAAAAGATGAGATGATTTCGGTTGAAATCGATATAAAGATCACCGGAATTGGATGCACGGTTTGCAAATGACAAGCAAATCAAGAATGGCACAAATCTGCCATGCTAACATGATACCACTAGCAAGCAACAATAAATTAAGCTCACACCCAAACGTATCAACAAAGCATATGGCAGTGATCTACTCAAGATGCTTGACAAAAGATGAACACTGAGCTACGGCTAAATCACATCATAATGAGTTCAAACAAGCATGGCAAAGTGCAAAAATAACGAAATTTGGGCAAAAACAGCATCGAGTAGCAATGTTGAGAAGCAAGAAAACTACCTACTGAGGAACTTATAATAGCAAAACAAGGAATGGCATGAATCTAATCAAAGCATAGAACAAAAAGTCCTTACTGACCATAAGCCAAAAGGATCGAAAAATATAGAAACACCCATGTCAAATGGCAATTTAGTTAACAGACTCACAACATGGCATGTCAAAAAGCAGATAACAAGTAGGCATGTTTAGAGCTCAAAGCACTCACTACAGAGCCTTTCATGATAAACTAAGCATACCACATCAAGAATAATGGCATAGAAGACATACATGGCAAGAACAACATCATAACATACATGGATCAACCACAACAACCTTGGCAAAATTGAATAACATGTAAACAATGCAATGAAACATTTGGTAGCAAAAGTAGAGCTCGATTGACTCAAGCTGTGGCACTCCATAATTGCAAACAAAGCCATGTATGGATAGAGCAAGACATGTGAACAAAACATCCTTACTGAAGTATCTCCAAATATGCATAGATATCTGGTAGCATCAATTAACATGGCATCAAAATACTCACTAAACGAGATTGAAAACAGCAACATCGGAACTCCACGTACTTGTGCTAGTCACCACATAGATCACAAAAATACGGCATACACCCCTGGAAAGATGGCATGGCATATTACAAAACACATGTAGGACTCACATTCATAGGTCCACATCAATCATGGCAAAAATAACAAAGTGCAAGTTACAAGAAGCAGAAACTAACATCACATAGCCCTCTTCTAACAGCATTTCTGGCATCAAGATGAGCTCAAATGAAAATGATGCAATGAGTTGAAATGATCTCTTCCGGACGAACATTTTGACATATTATACGCATGAAGCAGACTACGATGCAAAGTTATGATCGTTGAAAATGCCACGAAATAATCAGCGAATAATAACTTAGATGAAATTTGAGGAGAAGTCATGGGATCACGAGATCCGGATCGGGCGGATCGATCGGCGGCTGGCCAGCAGCTCCTCCGGTGCTTGATCGGCGAGGCACCGGTCATTTGGAAGCTGACGAAGCCGGCAAGGAAGGAAAAGGCCAGGGCAGCAATGATGGCCTTGTCAGTGGTGGCCGGCCGTGAAAAAGCGGCAATTGTGTGGGGCAGGGTCTGCTGTGAAGGCAGCCCAGCCAGGCAACCCGGCAAACCAGGCAAGCGCCTGAAGTATGGCGGTAGCCATAGCAGCGCGCGACGGGCGAGAGGAGCTTCATGTGGGCTGGAATTGCAATGGTGGTGGGCGGCGTGCCACGTGGCGTCGCGCTGATTCCTTGGTAATGGCCATGAAGGGTGAGCGTGTCGGGACGGATATGATTCGTCCGGTATGAGGTAAGGAAAATAGGGTTGAACGGTTGGAGCGAGGAGTGTTTAAATAGGCATAGAGGAGCTAGGAGAGTCAAATGAGGTGTCGTTTTAGCCCACGATCATGATCGAGCAGCGGAGAGCATGGAAGTGACTTAGATGGGTTATTGGACTATTTTGGAGGGTGTTGGGCTGCAACAAAAGAGGCTTTGCGGTGCGGTTAACGTTGGAGTACCAAACGAGCTCGAATGACCCGAAACTTGACCGATGGTCACTGGTGGTATACCAAGGCCACTTGACAGACCTCGGTCCATTCCAAAAGGTTTAGTACCGCTCAGGCAAAAGGGGCGCGGGGAGATAAGTGTCCGGATTGCCAAAAGCGGACAGCGGAAAAATGCTCGGAATCATAGAGGCGAACCGTATGCAAATCGATGCACATGATGACATGATATAAAATGCATGACATGGACAAAATGCAAAAGAAGAAAAAAACCCAACCACGGAGGAATATCATATCACAATGCGAAAATGGCAGAGTTGGAGTTACAAATATGGAAAGTTACATCGGGGTGTTGCAACACTCCACCCTACAAGAGGATCTGTCGAGATCTAGGATGAAGAACTCCGGATATTAGGGCAGGTGATCCTCGCGCTCCCAGTGGCTTCCGGTGGGAATGGTTGACCACTTCACTTTCGATAATTTGATTGACTTGTTGCGAGTCTGCGCTCAGTTCTTCAAGAATAGCAGCAGGGTGCTCATGATAAGAGATCTTCTTGAAGGTCAATTTCTTGAAGTTGATAGTGCGTTCAGGAGTCTTGAAGCACTTGCTTGTGACACGTGAAACACATCGTGCATTTGAAATTGGACGGAGCTCAAGTTGATGGCGAGATCGCCTCTTTTGCCAATGATCTTGAAAGGACCCGCGTATCTGGGGCAGCTTCCCTTTGATACAAGGCGGCGGTGCCTTTCATTGGAGAAGCGGAGGTAGACATGGTCTCCGATTTAAAAGCCACATCCAGTGCTTATCATCATATTAATCTTCAGCGCAATTCTTGGACTTTGAGATTCTCAGAATGACTTTGCACATTTCTTGGCTTACGTGATCAAGTCATTGCCAAGAAGTTAGTTCACTGTCTCCGGACCAATTGAGAGAAGTGCGGCACTTTCTGCCATAGAGAATTTCGAATGGGGCCCCTTGCCCGAACTTCGCTAAGGCTTTGTAGTGTGAAGTTCGGCATATGGAAGACAATCTTCCCACTTCATACGGAAAAAATGACACAAGCCCTGAGCATATCTTCAAGGATTTGATTAACTCGCTCGACTTGGCCACTTGTTTGAGGGTGAAAGATGTGCTGAACGAATGTTGGTGCCCATGGCCTACGAAAAGAATCCCAAAACTTGGAGGTAAAGATGCTGCCATGGTCAGAAGAGATCACTTGTGGAATGCCGTTGCAAGGAGACAATCCACGGAGGTGTGGCTCTGCTAAGGCGAACTCTTTGTGAGAGATTCTTTGATAGGAAGAAAATGAGCCACTTTAGTGAGCTTGTCAATGACAACGAAGATAGCATCATTTCCACGCTTGGACTTTGGAAAACCAGTCACGAAGTCCATCTTGATATGATCAAACTTCCATTACGGAATAGCAGAGGTTGGAGGAGACCAGCTGGTCTTTGGTGTTCCGCTTTCACTCTTCTGAGACATCACACTCATTCACGAATTGAGCAATTTCTCGCTTCATTCGAGTCCACCAATATACTTGCTTGGTCATGGTACATCTTAAATTACTTCCGGATGAATGGATAGAAAGCGAATTGTGAGCCCGTTCATAATGACTTTTCTCAGATCACCTTAGGAACCACAATCCGGTCCTCGAAGAAAAGAGTATCTTTGTCATCAACGTGGAAGCACTTGTGCTTGAAATGCCTTGTCGATACCACGTTTCACCTTCTTCACCATGGTATCCGAGAGTTGAGCCTCCAGAATCTGATCTTCCAAAGTAGGAGAGACTATGAGGTTGGCAAGAAAGCCTTGAGAACAACGAAGATCGACTGCGAAAGCTTCACAGAGATCTGTTGGAAGGGCTTGAGGATTAAAGCTGATGCGATGCTTTCTGCTCAAAGCTGCAATGACATTGGCCTTGCCGGAGTATATTCAATACTTGGGTTGTACGGAATCATTTAGACCCATCGAGTGCCTGAGGTTGAGGTTGGGCGGTGAAGATATACTTGAGACTCTTGTGATCGGTGAAAATGTCCACTTTCCTTCCCAACAAGAGATGTCTCCATGTAATCAATGCATGGACAACTGCCGTAACTCAAGATCGTGGTGGTGTTCTTTTCATTGGGCTTCAGGTGACGAGAGGTATAAGCCACAACTCTCTTCTCTTGCATTAACACATGCGAGACCTTGAAGAGAAGCATCACAGAAAACTTGAATGGCTTGGATTCATCAGGAGGAGTCAAGAGCGAGGCCTGTGAGTTTCTCTTTAAAATTAAAAAACGTCACACTCGGGGACCGATACATACTTCACATGCTTCGGAGGAGGTTTGAAAGAGGCTTTGCAATCTTGGAGAAATTCTCAACGAATCTTGGCCAATAGCTTGCAAGACCCGAGAAAACTGCGGGCTGCTTGACATTCGGGAGGTTCTCAATTCACAATTGGAGACACCTTCTCGGGATTGCGATGCCCTTAGCCGGAGATGATATGGCCAAGATAAAGCACTTCATCAAGCCAAAATTCACATTTGGAGAACTTAGCATAGAATTGATACTCTAGGCTTGTCTAGCACCAATAAATGTTTGGCATGATCCTTCTTATTCTTGGAAGACCAAAATATCATCAAGATAGACCAAGCGAATTCATTGGTGTAGGGGTTGAAGATGAAGTTTATCATCCGAGAAGAATGTTGGAGGAGCATTGACAAGGCGAAAGACATGACAGTATATTCATAAGAACCAAAGCTTGTTCTGAATCTTTGTCTTGGAATATCTTGTTCACGAATGCGAATCGATGATAACCCATCTGAAGGTAAAGCTTGGAGAACACTTTACCACCTTTGAGTTGCTCGAAAAGCTCATTGATGTTGGGAAGTGGATACTTGTTCTTGATTGTCTTCTTATTCAATGGGCGGTAATCGACAAAAGTCGGTCCGTGCCATCCTTCTACGGACAAAAAGAACACCACAACCCCAAGGAGATGAACTCGGTCGATCAAACCCAGACGCTCTTGTTCATCGAGCTGCTTCTTCAATTCCTTCACTCATCAGGTCCAAGCTTGTATGGGCGCTTTAAAGCGGGTTCGATGCGGGCTCAAGATCGATAACGAACTCAATGGCCGATGAGGAGGCATACCGGAAGCTCTTACGAAAGACATCTTGGTACTCTACAATACGGAATCGAGAGATAGCATCCAATTCGCCCTTCTCATTGAGAGAAAACAACCGAATGGTTTCATCTGACATAGATGATTACATCATTAGAAGAGTGAGTCAATTGAACCCAGGCACAATCAAGCTGAGCTTTGTTGATAAAGCCGATCCATTCGAGAATAAGATCAATATCCGAGTCACCAAGGACAATTGGTTTAGCAGAAATCTATAATAAGCCCATCTTGATAGAAACATCCGGACGCAAACATTAGGCGTCATTTGCTTACAGGGGACACAATCTTCAACGGAATAGCAATCTTTTAGTCACAAACTCATGCTTGGCAACAAAAGGTCTCAAATGAAAAGAAAGCGATGCACGGTATCAAATAAGACTTTTGCGGGAATATCATTAGCGAGATTACCCATTATCACATCGAAAGATTCCTCCGCAGGCTGCATTCATCATATTGACCTTGGCATGCTTTGGATTATGCTTGTTACATTGCTAGAAGATTTCACAAGGAGGAGGCGGAAGGCGCCTCAGTTTAAACATTAGCATAGTGACCTTCTGGCGACACTTGTTGCAAGTCACCTCTGAGGAGCGACGGTGGTAAGAGCACTTGACCTTGGAGCTTGAGAATTAGACATTACGATAGCCTGGGTTGGGTGGGTGGGAAGATCCACGACCACGAGTTCTTCTAACGATAAAGGGCAAGCGGAGGAGGAGGAAGAAGTAGAACTTATGCTTCCACGAGAGGAAGAAGACTGAACGCATCCATGATTCTCTTCTTAGAAGCCTCACATTTGAGCTGGGCAGCTTCTTGAGTGCCATGTTGAATTCATCATTTTACGGCTCCAAAGCACAAGAGCTATATGCGGATCTTCTCTCGAGACCACCTCACGAATTGATAGATCATACTCTTTTCATCGGGCGTCTTGCTTAGCAAAGCGGCGAGTTCTGGCTGGATATTGTATGATACAGACATGTTGCCTTGCTTGAGATTGCGGAACTCCTCACGCTTGCTCTCAACAACACTTTTGAATGTGGTGGCTCTGAAATCTCGTGGAACTCATCCTGTATGACACGACCTCCTCGGGAATCTTTGTATTGCTGGTACCACTCGGCAACTTGGTCCTTGAGTTGAAGCGATGCAAACTTGACAAAGTCCTCGGTCCGACATTGCTACATTCAAAATGCTTGCAGATGTCCACAAGCCAATCGTCGGCGTCTGTGGCCTCGACATACTGAAACTGAAAGACTTGATGATTATTAGCGAGGCCGTGAGAGTAGCAAAGTCCGGCTGGTTGTTGCCTTGACCTTGATTTCCTTGACTGCCTTGCCCTTGATACGTTCTTGCAAGAGCTGCAAAATCATCTGAGCATTGGCATTGGTGGCTGCCATGATAGTTGCCGGGCCTCGGGGCGGAGGTGGAGGTGGAGGTTAATGATTCCCTTCATTCCGTTCCGGATTACGGCGTTGGGAGCCATCTGAAGAGGTGACATCCGTTAGCACTTTGATAGACAAATAGTCAAGTTGAATCAACGGATAGAAATTGCAACATATAGTCTTCACAATAAACATTGAACAAGGATGAGCGAATGAATTCCAAAAGCTAATCATCACCGTCCATTAAATGAAAGCCACTTAGATAAAGGTATGAAATCACCATCTGTCTTAGAAACAACTCGAATATCACAACTGAAAACAAAAGATTGGCTTCTACAATAAGCGGAACAAACACATGATAGAATTTACGCCCAAAGTGTTAATGGTGGGGCCCCACGGACACTGACGTCTGCAGACGTCACGAATGACAAACAAGGCGTCCCGAATCAGCATAGCCAAGGATTCTTTAAGGCGCCTCGCGACACTTGTCGTCGACCGTGAATGGGCGGACCACTAGAGCGTTGAACCCCAATCTCAAATCATACATCATGGAAAGATATCACTTAAGCTACTAGAATTCCACCTATAAACTCGAAACTTTCGGTTATGCAATCCGGTGTTGGGGATCTGGGGACACAAAATATATCACCCAAACTAACAATACCTAGATCCAGTGTATCCATCCGTCAACACATAACCAAGAAATCCTCGGAAATCGTGTACCTCGACCTTGAAAAACATCCATTATACAAGTCATGGCAATACTCGAGCTCGCCCGATCTTTGGGTTATCGGGTTATCTCAAACAAGCGCACAAAAGAGATTTGATGTCGGTAAAACTCAGGTATTCAGCGCAGCGATAAAATTGTGGCGACAACACCTCGGGCTCAACTCCCGGGACACCACAACCCTAAATGTCGGGAGGCACCAAGAACAATGTTCTCGTCACAAAACCATCGAACGATCCCAAGATACCAGCGTGATCCTAAAATTTTTTTGTGAAAATTTGAGGAGAGGAAGTCAAAACTTCTCGTCGGGAGACCTCACGAGGCGCAGAAGGTGGGGAGTAAAAGAATCCTACTCTCCGATATATATAATCCTAAGACTCAAAACATTTTCCATTCTAGACTCAACAACGTCGACAAACAATCAAGTAAGGGGCTCCTAAGTGGGGAAGGCTCGATTACCAACTTTAGCGCCCTCGATGCGGCTATATCTCCCCGTGTCGAACACGACTTAGAAGCATAACGCATTGAAAGCAATGTCATAGTGAGGTAATCTTCACACAACCATGTAATAAATAAGGAAAGAGATACATAGTTGGCTTCGATCGCCACTTCACAGTACATAAATAAACATCCATCATTGGTTTACACTCAAGGTCCGACTCGGAACCAAAATAAAGAAGATACCCCAAATGCTACATAGATCCCGATCGTCCCAAATGGGCACCCTCTTGATCATCAGGAAAAGACACATAATCGACCACTTCCTCGTGAACTCCCACTTGAGCTCGGTTCGTCACTGCAGCATCTCGGCTAACTGTTTTGGTAGAATCGTGAGTCACGGGACTCACAATCTCACACCCGAGATCAAGACTATTTAAGCTTATAGGAAGGACAGAGTTGTAAGGTGGAGCTGCTGCAGCGACTAGCATATATGGTGGCTACCCATAAAGGGAGAAGAGAGGCAAAAGCCGGTCGTGAAGCTAGTAGCGATCAAAGTGATCTGAACTACTTCGTCAAACATAACTCCAACACGTGTTCACTTCCGGACTCCGAGAAGAGACCATCCAGTTACGCGGTTGATGTTTTTTAATTGAGGTCAACCGGGTTTTCTCGGACATTAACAAATTCCCATCGCCTCATAAGGACCGGCTTTGAAGATAATACCCGGGGGTGTCCCAACAGCCCATTATAAGCTCTCACGGTCAACGAAGGATATTCCTTCGGGAAGACCGATCAATCTCGGAATCCGGACTACAAGACATTTGACAATAAAACAAGACCAGCAAAGCCGCCCGGTTGTGCCGACAAATCCCGATAGGAGCTGCAATTCGTTCTCGGGCACATCCGGATGAACATCGTCGGGAAGATGCCCCAAGTTGCCTCGGTGGCCAAAGTGGCTCTAGTTTGGACCAACCTGAAGGAGCATTGGCCGGGGTTAAATAAAATGACCCTCGGGCTTGAAAACCAGGGAAAAAGGCGGTGGCAAATGGTAAAACCAAAGTTGGGCCTTCGGGCAGTCTTATTCAAAGCGAAGTCGGGGTCCCATAAATCACCCAACCGTAGAAGCAAAAATCAAGGAACATAACACGGTATGGGAAACTAGGGTGGCAAAGTGGAACAAAACACCGGGCATAAGGCCGAGCCCCCCTTTACCAAGTATATAGATGCATTAATTATAGCAGTTATATATTTGTGATATCCCCAACAAGTAAACATGTTCCAACAAGGAACAACATCTCCATGTTCAACAAGGAACAAAACTTCAACTTCCGCAACTAGGGCTATAAGAGGGGACAAGCGGTAACATAGTCAATCAGCGGTTTGCTAGGAAAAGGATGGTTAGGGCTGACATGGCAATATGGGTGGCATGATAAGCAAGTGATAGGCATCGTAGCATAGGCATAGCAAAGGCGAGCAACTAGCATAGCAAAGATAGAAGTGATTTGAGGGTATGGTCATCTTGCGCAATGTTCTCGAGTTGTCGCTTGATCCTCGGCGTTCTCAACAGGTTTCGTTCACGTCCGTCTCCGGCTCTACCCAAAGCAAGCACAAACAAAGGAACCACAATAAATCACGGTGCAATGCACAAGCAACATGATAAAAATGACATGATATCGGATGTGATATGCAATGCGTATTGCACTCCGGAAGGAAAATGATGAACCAGGCAACAACGGCAAACCAAGTATGCGCTGAAAAATGAGATGATTTGGTTGAAATCGATATAAAGATCACGGAATCGGATGCCGGTTTGCAAATGAAAGCAAAACAAGAATGGCACAAATCCCATTAACAGCATGATACCATTAAAGCAACAATAAATTAAGCTACTGCAAAACGTATCAACAAAGCATATGGATGATCTACTCAAGATGCTTGACAAAAGATGAACACGAGCTACGGCTAAATCCATCATAACAGTTCAAACAAGCATGGCAAAAGTGCAAAATAACCTTTGGGGACGGGCAAAAACAGCATCGGTAGCAATGTTGACAAGAAAACACCTGCTAAGGAACTTATAATAGCAAAACAAGGCATGGCGAATCTACTCAAAGCATAGAACAAAAGTCCCTTTGACCATAAGCCAAAAAGG
>JAHIAM010011392.1:0-15629 GCA_021605205.1 Aegilops longissima
ATGGCATGAATCTACTAAAGCATAGAACAAAAGTCCTTTAGTGACCATAAGCCAAAAGGATCAGAAAATATAGTAACACCCATGTCAATATCGAAAGTTTAGTTAACAGATTCAGCAACATGGCATGTCAAAAACTGATAACAAGTGGGCATGTTTACAAGCTCAATGCACTCACTATAGAGCCTTATATGAAAAACTAAGCATACATACATCAAGAAGACATGGCATAGAAGACATACATGGCAAGAACAAAAAACATAGCATATCGGATCAACCACAACAAGCTTGGCAAAATTGAATAACATGTATACAATCTGCCAGGAAACATTTGATAGCAAAAGTAGAGCTCGATTGACTCAAGCTATGGCACTACATAATTGCAAACAAGGGCATGGATGGATAGAGCAAGACATGGTTAACAAAACATCCTTACTGAAGTATCTCAAAATATGCATGGATCTCTGGTAGCATCAAGTTAACATGGCATCAAAATATCAGCAAAACAGGGCTGAAATCAGCAACAACAAGACACCTAGTTTGCATGCTTGTGCTAGTCACCACATAGATCACAAAAATACATAGCAAGCACCACTGGAAAGAAGACATGGCATATTACAAAACACATGTAGGACTCAAGTCCATAGGATGCACACATCAATCATGGCAAAAATGACAAAGTGCAAGTTCTGATAAAATCAGAAACTAACATCACATAGCACTCTTCCAACAGCATTTCTGGCATCAAGATGAGCTCAAATGAAAATGATGCAATGAGATGAAATGATCTACTCTTGAGGCGAACATTTTGACATATTACACGCATAAAACAGAGCTACATGCACAGAGTTACGATCACGATGAAAATGGCACAAAATATCACATATTCAGGGACTTAGTCACATTTGGACCTCGGGGAGGGTGGACATGTCCGGGCAGGCGGACACGTCCGACGTGGCTGGGTCATCCTCCACCTCAGGAGGTCAGCAGGAGTCGGCCCAGCGGAGTCGCCCTCCAGCGTCGTTAAGTGCGAGAGGAAGGTGGAGGCCGGGGCAGGCAGAATCCGACCGCAGAGGCATCCATTCCCGCCGGGATCTGGCCAGTGAGCTCTGGCGGCGCTCTTCAAGCGTGGCGCCTCTGCGGAGAAAGGAGCTGGTGAGAGAGGAGGGAGAAAGGGAGAAGGAGCAGGGCGAGGCGGCGACACAGGCCGGTGAGGCAGTCAGCCGTGGCCAGTGGCGCTCCATGGCAATGAGACAGGAGGCCAGGCCTTGGGCGCATGGATCGAGCCGCGAGGAGGCAGAGGCGAGGCGGCAAGCCGCAGGGGCAGCCGGTGGCCTTCCTTCAGCCTGGGCTGAGCTCGGCCTTGAGGCAGATGGGCTTCATGAGCTGGCCGAACTGGGCGAACCCTGGCGAGGGCATTAGGCCCAGAGCGTGGGCGCTGGTTGGTGGAGGGAGGTGGTTGGTGGTGGCGTGGCGAGCAGGATGGCGACAAGTGGCGGCGAGGGGCTGGTTTGGCGCTGAAAGCAGGCGCCCGGTGTGGGAGGTTAGGGAGGAAACTAGGGCTAGATTAGCCGAAAATGGGCGATGGGGTGTCCATTTATAGATAGGAGGAGCTAGGTTAGGGGAAATGGGGGCTTTGAAGCCCTCAATCGCGATCAACGGATCGATCGAGGAGGAGGTTAGGCAGGCCTGGGAGAGGTTGGTGGGCTGTGTTAAGATGGGTTAAGCTTTGGGCGGAGAAGAGAGAGAGGCCGGCGGCGGTTGGCGGAGACGAAAGCGTCCGGCAGTTACCAACTATATTGCGGTAGCGTAGGTCTAATGGTTGGGCTATCAAATGGACTCGAATCACGTGAAAAACTTGTGGGCGCTCTGTCTACACTATAATAAGACCGCATGCCAAGTTGCAACCCATTAAAGAGCATTTAACACCCTTTACGAAAAAAAGAGGTAAAAGAGGCGCAAGGGAGACATAGGAGTGCGGATTGCAAAAGCGGACAACAGGGAAAATGCTCGGATGCATGAGGGCGAACACGTATGCAAATGAGATGCACTGATGACATGATATGAAATGCAGATGATGACATGGCAAGTACAACATGCAAGAAAATGACATGGCAAAGGCGGCGAATAAGCGGCGGACACGGCGCATGAATCCAGGCGTTACAATAAGGTATCGCATACGTAGGCGTAGGGTGGACCCTCATAGCGTCCCTCGCGAAGGCCGAGGCGCTCTTGAGGCAGCGGCTCGGTTGAGCCTGGTATGTCGATGCAGAGCGCAGCCCACCATCCTCGCCTGGATGGGGGGCCACAGTGAGGCGCGGCGTGCCCTCATGACCCTTGACTCCTGTAGCTCTGAATGGCCTTGCGGACGAACTCCCCGAGGTTCGGCCCTCCTTGCTGTTCTGCTTGCGGGAAGCGTGCTTCAAACGCGCCTCCCGTGGTGCCCAAGCGCCTCCTCGAGACCTTGCCGGGTCGGCGGCCCTCGAGGGAGAGCCCGAGCCTGCTGAGGAGGGCACCGGCGCTTTCCTATGCGATGGAGGAGGCTCCCCTTGGGCAGCCTTGGGCCCTAAGGGGCTGCGTCTTGAGAGCCGGGCGGTCGATGTCTTCTTCTTCTTGGGTGCGGCCTGGGAGGCCTCCTGCTGCTCTTGCATCTGCAGGGTCTTCTAGCGATCGGCTGAAAGGCTCACTCGAGGGAGCCCTGCGCATCTCTCTCTTCCACGGGCACCGTGATGACCCCACCGCTTCTGGCATCTTGAGGGCGTTGTAGCCATGGTGGGTTCTGACCATGAATTTATTAGCGCTGGGTACCCAGGATGGCGTTGTCTGGCCGAGCGAATGTGGGCGCGTCGAAGTCGATGAGTTCGGTCTTGTGGTTATCATGAGCCCCAAAGGTGACAGGAAGGCGGACCTGCCCGATCGGGACCGTGGAGCCATCGGTGACTCGGAGAAGGAGCTTGGTTGGCTGAAGGTGGTATAAGGCACTTGAAGATTGTTGAATGTTTCCACGGATAGGGCGTTGAGCCCTGCTCCGCCGTCGATGAGGTCTTGGTGACTAGCACATTGCGATGATTGGGGAACAAAGCATCGGAGAACTCCGGTTGTGGCAGCACTTGAGCTGATCCATCCGAAGCTGAGCGTGATGGCGCCGCGCCGACCACGAGGCGGGTGGCCTCGAGCTTGAGGAGGACTGCATTCACTTGCCAGGCGAACTGCTTGAAGATCTTTGAGAGAAGCTGGGGCTAGAGCTCCGCCCGGGATCACTGAGCAATGCAGTTCTGGAAGCCCCAGCCCCTCGTCGATGATGGTCTTCAATTCTCCTTGGCGGCGGCGGCAGAGAGGAAGCCTGCGTTCCCTGCCCGATCCTCGCGAGGCTGATCCCTCCGGCCTCCCTCGCGAGTGGGTCTTGCCAGTGATCCTCGCGAGTTGGTGGCGCCACCCTTGGCGTGGGCCACGGTCTTCCAGCGTCTGCATTCCTTCCTCCTCCTCGGCCGTAGCCGTCGCTGCGCTCGGGGCATCTGCCGACCCTTCCTTCAGCGTCTGGCCGGAGCTCTTGGCATTCATTGGTGTTGTGGGTGTGGAAGTCGTGGTACCTGTGATCTGCCCTTGGAGGACTCGGGCTGATCTGCTGCCTCGCTTGGTGTCACAGCTCGGCCTTGATCGGCAGCCCCTTGCGCTTCACGTCCTTGGCCTTGGACTTCTTTATCGGCGTTACAGGGAGCAGGGGTCCCAGACTTGCTGCACTGCGGCCTGCTGGCGTGGCTCAAAGGAGGCCAGGACAGCCCATCTTCATCAACACAAGCTCAAGACCCTCGCGAGGCCAAGCCTCATGAGGTGGACGACCAGAGCTTCCTCGAGCCACGGCCTCGTCGAGGCTGGCTCATGAGGCGGAGAGTCAAGGCAGGGTACCTCGCAGGTGCCCATGGCGTAAGCCATAAGCGACCAAGAGGCGCCCGGTCAGGCGCCAGCCGCCTGACTTCCTCCTTTCCTCTTTGGTGCAAAGGGGGCAAGCGCGAGCAAGAACATCAAGCAAAGGCATCCGTTTGATGCAACAAGACCAAGACCAGCCCCAACATCTGGAATGCAGGTCATCGTGGAGCCCAAGCCGGCGTCATCACGAGCCTTTGGCGGACCAACTTTAGTCGGGATAAGTGTACCCGCTGTTCCCCTTGAGAATGGCCAAATGTTGGTGCCCTTCCGCTCAATATTTGGGAAGAGGCCAGGGGCCTTCGTCTATATAAGTAGAGCTAGCCACCATAGGAGGCGGAGGATCCGCCATTCGAATCGAGAGAGAGAGAGAGACACGATCCTCAAGCTAGAAACAGCGGGATACCATAGCAGTTCATCACACCCAGAAAGCAGACCCTCATGAGGCTGTTCTTCCTATCTTGTTCCTCAATAGCCCTAGAGGCAATCCACCACACCACACCTTTGGGTAGGGTATTACACCATGATGGTGGCCTGAACCAGTATAAATCTTGCGTCTCTTGTGTTGTCTTGCTAGTAGTTTAGGTCCTTGCGATTCGGCGAGGTACGAGACCGTGGACTGGTTGGATCTCCGCGCGCGCAGTTGAACCTTAAGGTCTGCGGAACCGAATCGACATTTGGCGCGCCCGGTAGAGTCGCGGAATCTGCTTCGTCGCCTCGTTCTTCCCGACCATTGCAACCATATCGGCGCTTTCGTCGAGCCAGCCTGGCGTCGAGCCGCCCTCGCCTCCCATATCGCCCAGAACGGCTCCCGTCGTGGCGTCCTCATCGTTCCCGTCGCTTTCTATCAGCGCCGCCACCGGCCCGCGAAGAAACGAGCAACAACATCGTCAGCACCCGTCCATGGCGGGGCGGCGCCACCGCCGCCGCTCACCCGCTGGTTCTTCGTCGCGCGCGCCCAGCGTGACCATGGAAACCGAGCTGCACTCATCGCGTAGCGAGCTCCCTGCGCTACCGCCCGTCGGCAGCGTCTACGAATAATAAGCTCGGCCAAAATCGCGAAACTCGTCCGCCTTGTAGGAAGCGACCCGTCGTCCGTCTCGCTACACCGCACCTCGCCCCGCCGCAGGCGATGAAGCTCTGAGGCGCCTCAGCCGCCTCCTCCTCAAGGCGGCGCCCAGGCCCCAAAGCGCAGCAGCCCTTGGCCAGAACCCATTCCGCCCGAGCGCCCATAGCAGCAAGCGAAACTGCCAAAGTTCCTCGCCCGCAAGCTGCTGGCGCTCCCGCTCCAGCACGTCAAGACCTGCTGCTGCCACCAGCCCGCGGCACGAAGCCGCAAGACCAAGCTCTATGCCGTCCGAGGCCCCAGCAGCCCACAGCGGACTGCAGCGCCTTCACTGCCGAGCTGCGCAGCGTTCGTAGCCCGCCAAGTTCAAGCGGACCTGCCTCCCACGCTTCTGACAGCGGCTGACCCCTCTGAGTTCCTCCAGCTCTGAGCTGGGCATCGAGCTTCTAGCAGGGATGAAAGGTCATGGCGAACTGGTTTCCCATGGCGCTCAAAAGCGAACCCTTTTGGCTCCTGAATCTGGCCCAGGCCACGATCTCTTCTGGGCGAGATCTTCCCGCTTCATCGCCAACTTCAAGGTACTCGCGACCAGCCACCGCCCGTGGCGACATCACGACGGATCAAGCGACAGCCGAGGACACCTTGCAAAAGTACATCCACCGCTTCAACAACGCGCCTCAAGATCCCGGGTAGCGGAGGAGGCCATCATCATGCCTTCTCCGGCCCAGCGTCTTGACGTCAAGATGAAGGAGGTTGGCGATGCATGAAGATCATGCACCTCCACAGGCTGTTCAACTTGGCGACCAAGTCGCCCGGGGGTTGAGGAGGCGCCTCACCCTCCTCGAGCTGCCTGCCGCGGATCGAAGAGAAGAAGTCAAAGCGAAGGGCGTGAAGCGCCAAGGGGCTGCCGTGCTCGCGACCGAACCAGACACCAAGTGAGGCGAGAGATCAGCAGAGTCCTCAAGGGCAGCCGATCTGCGTGTACCACGACCTCCACACCCACAACACTAATGAATGTCAAGAGCTCCGGGCCGTGCGTGAAGGAAGGGTCGCCCGGCGCCTGGCGGCGACGGGGACTCTGACGAGGAGGAGGAAGAAATGTAGGGCGCTGGGAAGACCGCGGCCCAGCGCCAAGGTGGTGCGACCCACCTCGCGAGGACGGCAAGACCCACCTCATGAGGGGGCTAGAGGATCAGCCTCGTGAGGATCGTCCATGAGGGAGCATGAGCCTCCCTCCCTGCCACCACCACCAAGGAGAGTCGAAGGCCGTCATCGAGACAGAGGGCTGGGGGCTTCCAGGGAAGCGCGTGCGATCGCTTTGCATCTGGGGCGAGACTCAAGCCCGACCTCTCACGCATCTTCAAGCAGTTCGCCCGTGAAGTGAATGCAGTCCTCCCAAGCTCGAGTCACAGCGCCCTCTCGGGTGGTTGGCGTGCGCCATCACATTCAGCTCGTGAATCAGCTCAAGTCTGTGGCCACAGCCGGAGTCCTCCCGATGCTTTGCTCCTAATCATCGACAACGTGCTGGTCACCAAGACCCTCATCGAGCGGTGGGCAGGGCTCAAGCGTCTGTCCGTGGAAACATTCAACAATCTTCAAGTGCCCTCTGATCGACTTCAGCCAGCCAAGCCCTTCTCCAGAGTCGCGGCGGCTCCACAGTCCCGATCGGGCAGGTCCGCCTTCTGTCACCTTGGGGCCCGCGACCTTCACACCGAGCTCGCCGACTTGGCGTCGCCCACATTCGCTGCGGTACAGCGCCATCCTCGGATACCCAGCGTTGGCCAAGTTCATGGCCGTAACCCACCATGGCTACAACATCCTCAAGATGCCGAGAGCGGCGGGGTCATCACGGTGCCACATGAAGAGAGAGATCACGGTGTGCTCCACTGGGCGAGCTTTTGAGCCGCATCATTTGGAAGACCAGACCCTGACAGCAGGATGCCTCGAGCAGCACCCAAGAAGAAGAAGACATCGACCGGCCCGGCTCTTCAAGAAGCAGGCCCCTCGGGACCCTTGCCAGGCCGGGGGCCTCCTTCCATTGCATAGGAAGCGCGCCCCCCGCCCTCCTCGGCGAGGCTCGGGGCTCTCCACAGGGCCACCGACCTCGCCAAGGTCTCGAGGGGCGCTTGGGCACCACGCGATGGAGGCGTGTTTGAAACACGTTCCATAGCAGGAAGCAAGACCGGAGGGCAGAACCCTCAAGAGTTCATCAGCAAGGCCATTCAGGGAGCTCACAGGAGTCAAGGGTCATGAGGGCAGCAGCCGCCTCCATTGTGGCCCCCCCATCCAGGCGAGGATGGTGGGCAGCGGCGTCTACATCGACATACAGGGCTCAGCAGGCCGCATCTCAAGCGCCTCAGCCCTCGCGAGTAGGGCGTTCGAGTCCGCCCCCAACTCTACGTCGCATGCCTTATGGCCTAAGCAGGCTGCTGCGCTGGCGTCTCATGAGGACAAATCTGGAGGCTCAAGAGGTCAGAACGCTTGCCAGCAGCGCGGAGATGGAGATGGCCCATGAGGCCACCGGCGCCTCGAGCCTCCGAGGCCCCGGGCTGGGGGCTCGTGGTCGGCTCCATAACCCACAGTCGCTACATCAACAACCCTTCATCCCCAACATCACCGGTGACATCTTTAAGTTTTATTTCGGTGGGGCGCCTTGAGCCGCATTATTCCCGAGCCCGCGTGGGTCGTCCTGCGGTATGTATCCCTTTTATTTCATGTCTTTAGCTTATCTTGTTGGGGCGCCCTCGGGCTGCATCATCCCAAACCGCTCGGGCGATCCGGTGACATGTATCCTTCATCGCGTTTTCCTTAGGATTATGCTCTCGCTCTACCATGCTTGTTATTTGGTGCCTTCTCACGGGTGGCGAAATGTTGCAGCGTTAAAGGGGGTGCACGAGCATCGCGACTTCGGGGCTCCTCTGGCTCTCCGACCCTCACCCTCTGGTCTTGTCCATGGCATGGCGACCTGGCTTGCCGGCGGCGGCTGAGACCAGCCGTGAGCGGGACCGGGGCGTAGAGTTTTCGTCATCAATCCAACTTCAGCGTTAAAGGGGGGGTGCACGAGCATCGCGACTCGGGGCTCCTACCGGCTCTCCAGCCCTCACCCTCTGGTCTTGTCCATGGCATCGCGACTGGCTTGCCGGCGGACTGAGACCAGCCGAGCGGGACCGGGGCGTAGAGTTGCTGCGTCTAACCCGGCTTAGGCGTTAAAGGTAGTGCTGAGCATCGCGACCAGGGCTCCTACCGGCTCTCCGGCCCTCACCCTCTGGTCTTGTCCATGGCATCGTGACACTGCTTGCCCGTGACAGTGAGACCAGCCGAGGCGGGACAGGGGCGTGGGGTTGCGTCATCTAACCTAGCATGGCGTTAAAGAAGTGCACTGAGCATCGCGACTCAGGGGCTCCTCTGGCTCTCGGCCCTCACCCTCTGGTCTTGTCCATGGCATCGCGACCTGGCTTGCCAATGACGGCTGAACCAGCCGAGAGCGGGACCGAGGCGTGAAACACCGGCATCTGGCCAAATTGCAGGAACACACTCGAAGATAAGGCCAGGCCAGGCGCCTTCCGCCTTGAGGTAGGGCCTCGTGAGTCCAGCTGGCTCACGGGTGCCCAGATACACCTCGTCCAGCCCTACCGTGCCGATACGTGTCGAGGTGGGGCTGTATCGCCAGGGGCTCCTCGGTGCCCCCTCACGTTCGGTGGAAGCACCATGCTCCACGCTGGCTGAGACACTGCCGAGGCTGGCTATGCCCGTCGCATGCGGAAGCGCTATGCTCCGCGCTGGTGATAAACAAGCTGAGTGGCCTCGGGTGCGCATCAACCTCGGGGAACCCAGCTCGGTTATGCTGGCCTCGTCGCCGCGCCTCTCCTCGGGGGCGCCCGTGCGAGGCTGGGCGCGGGGCTCACGCTGAGTCACGCCAGGCGCCGCCACCCAGCCAGGCCCCTCGGGCCTGGTTACGTCCTGCAATCACTCCCGGCGGAGCCAAAAGCTTGCATGCCGTTCGGCGTCGGGGACTCACTGAGCATCGCGACTCGGGAGCCTAGCTGGTCACGTAGCCCTCACCCCTTAGTTCCAAAAGGCTAGCGGTTGAGGTATCTTGGACCGGGCTCTGAGAGCGTAGAAACGGTGGGTCGCCCGTCTCACCTCCTACTTGATGTTAAATGCGCCAGGGGACTCTGAGCATCGCGACTCGAGGAGCCTAACATCACGTAGCCCCTCACTCCTTGGTCCCGTCCTGGTTTCGGTCGGGGCTAGCAGCTGAGGTAATTCTGGGGCAGGGCTCTTCGGCGTAGAACATAAGCAAGTAGGAAGCAAATATTACAGTCCACATTGTTATCATAATACCAAGCATGAAGTTTAAGCGCCTCCCCGAGGCATGATACGCGTGAGGAATTAAAAGCTGAGGCAGGGAGCCTGGCGGGTCACTTGTCGGTGGTGGAGCAGCGGAGTGGGCTGCCTCGTGAGCAGCAGGGCAGCGGTGCCTCGCCCGGCTTGGTGCTGAGGCGGAACTTCCCATGAGAGCCTCAGCGACCTTCACAGCCTCGGCGTGGCGGCTGCATGCTGCGCCGCTTACTGCGGCTCCGGTAAACTGTCCATGTCGGCGCTGGGATCACGAAGATAGATGTGGATGAGGATCCGCGTCAAAGCCGCGAAGACAAGACCAGCGCCTCGGCCTCATCCGTGGGGCCAAGACCAAGAAACATCTTCAAAAACACGGATCAGGAAGGGAAGCAGCTTGGCGGGGCCGTCCTCGCCCGCCCGGTGGGCTCTCGGGCGGCTGTCATAAAAGCTCCCTCGGCGGAGGAGCGAGCCTTCACCTCCATATCCATGAAGGCCATGCGATCTTGAGCAAGAACCCGCGCCTTGGCGTCAGCTCGACCTTCCTGCGCCTCCGTTCCTGCTCCAGCTCGTCAAAGCGGTCATGGCCTTCTTCAACAGCCTCCCGGTCCTTGGCGGCCGCCTCATGAGCCTTCATGCTCTCCTCCTACTCTGGCGGGCCAGGCCTCCTCGGCGAGTTGGTTACTGCAAGCCCTTCAGCTCGCCCTCCAGGCGTCTCACGGCGACCTTGGATCTGGCTGCCTCCCCAGGGCAGCATCGCAGGCTACCCGCATCACGAACAGCACTGCCTCTCCTCGTAAAGCCGTCGAGGCTGGACGAAGCCCGCCCGGATCGAGCGTCAGGCGAATCCAGCCGAGCCAGCTCAGCGCCCGAGCCTGGCGAGGTCGGCGCGGAAAGATCCTCCAGCCGGTCCAATTCAGCGGCAGCATGATCCGGGGCAGCGGAAGGAGTCGGAGAAACAGCGGTCGGCGGAGTAGGAGGAGATGCGGTGGTGCAGCCACTGCGCCTTGGCGGAACCGGCGGTGCCACGACAGATGGGGGCAGCGCCAAGCAAGGACACCTCGGTGGTCGCTTTGGACCAAGGGGCTGAGCTTCGCCCAGCGGGCTCAGCCGGCCTGTGAGAGATGCCGGGCGGGAGAGGCCTGGGCGTCGGGATCATCTTCTTTTTGAGGCGGGCGCCCGCAGATGGGGCCTCGGGAGCCCCGGCTTCCGCCCGTGGCGCCAGCCTGGCGAAGGACATGGACATCGAGACCTCGTCGACATAGCAATAATCAAGGCGGGAAGCATGCACTTACAGGTGCGTCGCATGTGGACTCGAGCCTCCGTCCATACTTGAAGCTCGAGGCAGGCTGCGAGGATCAGCTTCAAGGGACCCAGGAGTAGGAGGCGCATCTGCAGATCACCCGGGGCAGGGGCTGACCCAGAGGGACCAGCCAGTCCGGTCCTTCTTGGGATCGAGGCAGGCTTTGCCTCCCGCTCACCCTCATCTCTAAATCGTTATCCTTTGTCGGGGAGGCGGAGAAGCAGGGGGCTGTGCAAGGGAGGAGCCCTTGACTCGCTCCCGATCAACCCCTCTCTGCTCTTTCCTCCACCTCTTGTAGGTCGAGGAAGAGACCGTCCTGAGTCCTCCGGGCCTCATGAGCCTGAGCCCGTCCCCATTAAAAAAAAGGCTGGCATGGGCCCCCAGCCTGCTCCCAATCCCTTGAAGAGCAGGCGCGAGGCACCCTCCAGTCTCGCCACGCCGCGCCCCAACCAGGGCGGAGGACCGTCGCGGATCCTCGCTGGCCGGGCCGCAGGGCTCGAGTGAGGCCTCCACATCGGGCAATCTTGGCGAAGTGGAGCCAGTTCGTGCTCGAGAACTCCCTCAAGCTGCGGCCAGCTGGTCAGCCTCGCTGCCGCCGCATCGTCTAGCTTGATCTGCATCCATCCTCTCGGCACGGCTTAGCGAGGATCGAGCTTCGCTCCGGGACCGATCGTCGGAACTCTCGGCGGGCTCCGTGGGCAGGATCACCCGGTGGATCCGCCCGACATCCACAAGACCCACTTGCTCACAAGCCCTCAATCCTTCCCGGTGTTTGAAATAGCAATGGCTCAGCCATATCGTGGCTTCAGCGCGTGGAAGCGGAACAGCGGGAGAGTCGAAGGAAGAGGTAGTGGCGTAGCAAGGCCACCGAGGCTTCACCCCAACATGGGCCTCACAATAGTGGCGAAGATTGCGGAGAAGAAGGGCGGAGTTGGGATGAAGGTGCGGTCGTGAATGTTTTAATGGTGGAGGGCGGAAAAAGAAGAACTTCGAAGAAGGGCGCCGGACCAGCAATATTGGCACCGCGAAGAAGCGGGTAGAAGGTACTCCCTCGACCCTCGAGGGTAGGGGCGGACTTGAACACCGCCGTCCCGTTGGCGCCTGCGCCTCCATGCCGTGCTTGTCGAGCAAAGGCTTCTTCGCTGACACATTCAGCGGGTCAAGGCGAGGAGAGTACCGAGCTCGGCGGGGTTTGACGAGCCATGGTGGCTAGGAACACGAAGCGGAGTGGATCTGAAGGTCTTAGAAGCAAGGGAGGAGAGGCGCAGAAAGGGATCTGGCGGCAAGCTGGAGAAAGTAAAGGAGGCAGGAAGATGCCGCTCTATTATCAACCAGCAGATTTTTAGGGCATACGTCAATCAACGCCATGCGGCACCAAGACATGAGCTGTTAGGACCCTAGCAACCGCATCACCCTTCGCCTCTGCTGCAGCCAAGTTGAGCGCGCTGTGGGCAGGGCTCTGTCGGCGTTACGGGAATGGGGGGTCCCAGACTTGCCTGCTGCGGCCTGCGGCGTGGCTCAAGGAGGCCAGGACAGCCCATCTTCATCAACACAAGCTCAAGACCCTCATGAGTGACGACCAAGACTTCCTCGAGCATGGCCTCGTCGGGCTGGCTGCTCATGAGGAGGCGGAGAGTTCAAGCGGGGTACCTCGCGAGGTGCCCATGGCGTAAACCATGACGACCAGAAGCGATCCCGATCGGCGCCACCATATGGCGTCCTCCTTTCCTCTTTGGTGCAAAGGGGCAAAGCGCGAGCAAGAGCATCAAGCAAAGGCATCGTTTGATTGCAACAAGACCAAGACCAGCCCCAGCGGCTGGAATGCGATCATCGTGGAGCCCAAGCGGCGTCATCACCGAGCCTTTGGCGGCGAGGACCAACTTTGGTCGAGGATAAGTGTACCAGCTGTTCCCCTTCAAAATGGCCAATTGTTGGCGCCCTTCCCTCAATATTTGGGAAGAGGCCGAGGGCCTTACGTCTATATAAGTAGAGCTAGCCACCATAGGAGGGGGCGGAGGATCCGCCATTCGGAATCGAGAGAGAGATAGAGACCCGATCCTCAAGCTGAAACAGCAGGATACCATAGCAGTTCATCCACCCACCAAACAGACCCTCACGAGGCTGTTCTTCCTATCTTGTTCCTCAATAGCCCAGGCAATCCACCACACCACACTGCTGGGTAGGGTATTACACCACGATGGTGGCACTGACCGTAAAATCTTGCGTCTCTTGTGTTGTCTTGCTAGTAGTTTAGGTCCTTCCGATTCGGCCGAGTGCAGAGGCGGTGGAGGGGTGGATCTCGCGCGCCGAGTTGAACCTTAAGTGCGGAACCCGAAATCCGACATTCTTTTCTTGGGATCCATGGCGGGCAGCTCGAGGAGGAGGCACCCTCCTCAGCCCTGGCGCACTTAATGCCCAAGTTGAACAACACCAGGAGGTGCACAGATCTTCATGCGCCATGCTCCTCCTCCTTCATCTTGGCGTTGCATACGCCGTCGGAGAAAGCGGAGATGATGGCCTCCTCCGTTACCACAGGGATCTTGGTAGCGCGTTGTTGAAGCGTTGGATGTACTTTGCAGGGTTTCTCACGCTGCTGCTTCGGCGCGTAAACTTCTGACGGGTGGCAGGTCGTGATACCTTGGAAGTTGGCGATGGGCGGGTGCGCATCTCGGCCGAGAAGATCGTGCCTAGGGCCGAGATTCGAGGAGCAGTGCGGGCTCCGT
The DNA here is from genome assembly GCA_021605205.1 of Aegilops longissima. Lineage (NCBI taxonomy): Eukaryota > Viridiplantae > Streptophyta > Magnoliopsida > Poales > Poaceae > Aegilops > Aegilops longissima. Next base: position 13,352 of record JAHIAM010011392.1, read on the forward strand.
CCTTGGCGCCATGGGAAACCAGTTTGCCATGACCTTTTCATCCCGTTGGCAGCCTCGATGCCCAGCTGCGTGAAGCTGGAGGAACTCGTAAGGTCAGCCATGCCGTCGTAGAGAGGCGGGTGCAGCTTGAACTTAGCGGGCGAAGCGGAGCTGCCTTCCGGGGGTGAAAGCGCGGCAGCCCGCCCGTGGCGATGGGGGCCTCGGACGATAGAAACTTGGTCTTACAGGCCTCCCTGCGCGCTTGGCTGGGGGAACAGCGGCTGGGTCTGGCGTGCTGGGCGGGGCGCTTTCGGGCAGCTTCTTGTGGGCGAGAACTTCTTGACAGCTCTGCTCTTGCAGCATGGCGCTGGCGGAGCAGAGTTCCGCCAGAAGGGCGCCCAGCAGGGCAGGCGCCTTCTTGAGAGAAGCGGCTGGCGCCCGGGGCTTCATCGCCAGCAGCAGAAGCGGTGCGGTGTGCGAGCGAGGCGAGTCGCCAGCGCCTCTGCAGCTGCAGACGAGCTTCAGCGACTCAGTCGAACCATTCTTCGTAGGCGTCGTCGGCAAGCGTGCCACAGGAGCTTCGTTGCGCGATGAGTGCAGCTCGAGTCTCCATAGCGCCTTGGAAGCGCGTGGCGAAAAACAGCGGAGGTGGCGAAAGCGTGGCGGTGCGGCCGTCCCGCCTCATGGGCGAGTCTTTGGGGCGGCGCTTGCTGCTTTCGTTCCCGTCGGGCGGTGGCGGCGTTAATGGCGAGTGGCGAGAAACGGCGAGCGCGCTGCCGCGCAGGAGCTGTCTGCAGGTGACATGGGGCGAAGCGGCTCGGCGCTGTGTGGCCCGGCAGGCGTCGAACATGGTTCGCGGTGGTCGAGGAAAAACGGCTGACGAAAAGGCGATTCGGCGCAGCCCTACAGCCGCGCCAAATGCCGGTTCGGGTTCAGCGGACCCTTGAGGTTGAACTTGGGGTGTAGCAGCGGAGATCCAACCCTTCCGTCGTCGCGCCTTGCCGAATCGCTGGGACCTAAACTACTAAGCGGAACAGCACAAGAGACCACGAGATTTATCTTGGTTCAGGCCACCATTGTTGTGTAATACCCTACTCCGTGTGTGGTGTGGTGGATTGCCTCTTGGGCTGATGAGGATCAATACAAGGAAGAACAGCCTCGCGAGTCTGTTCTTGGCGGGTGTGATGAACTGCTAAGTGGTGTTGATTGCTCTAGCTCTGGTTTCTTGATGAGGATCCAGTGCAGATCCCTCCTCTCGATTCCTTCTCTCTCCGTCTTCGGCTGCCCCTAGCTGCAGCGTGGCTACTCCTATTTATAAGCGAAGGCCTGGGCCTCTTCCCAAATATTGGCGGGAAGAGGCGCCAACAAATAGCCATTTGAAGAGAACATGGTACCTTATCTGACTAAAGTTGGTCCTCGCTGCCAAAGGCTGCAGTGATGGCCTTTGCTTGGGCTCCACGATGACTCCCTTCCGGCCGTTAGGCTGGTCTTGGTGTTGTTGCATCCAAGCAGGGCGCCTTTGCTTGATGCTCTCACTCGCTTGCTCCCTTTGCACCAAAGAGGAAAGGAGGGGCCGGCTGTGCTGGCGCCCGTGGCGCCCTTGAGTCGTCATGGCTTGCGTCATGGGCACCTCGAGAGTACCTACCATGAACTCTCCGCCTCCTCGTGAGCCAGCACTGCGAGGCCGTGCTGAGAAGCTCCTTGTAAATCCGCCTTGCAGTCTGGCCCCTCATGAGGTCTTGAGCTTCGTTGATGAAGATGGGCTGTCACAGGCCTCCTTTGAGCCCGCCGCAGGCATGAGGCGAGCAATTCAGGAACCCCGTTCCAGGACCACCTGGCGCCTCCTACCTGCAAGCGTCGCCCCCTCACTTTGTGGGAGTTCAATCCGGAGGGACCACGAGCTCTCCAACACTTTATGGGCGCGGCGCCCGTGGAGATGTATAAACTGTTCTTGGATCACAAGGAGTGTGTCGGACTTGACCGAGATGCAGGTCTAAGCTGCAATCGCCGGATTCCCAAGTAAGTAGTCCTGTGCTGGACCGCTATCCGTACATTTATCATAAACTTGCCCTTAAGGGTTATCTCTTAAGCAGGAGTGGATGCGAAAGCAAAACGATAAGGTGTCGGCCCCCTCCACGAGACCACGCGGATCCCGTCTTTGACCAAGATGCTCAAGGCGCCTTTGGAGGAAAAGCGAAGGGGAACAGGGGAGCTACTGCCTACGAAGGAGGCTATCGAGAAAGGAGGACCGAGAATCCCTCCATCCAAGGGAAAGAGGACACAGCCGAAGATCCGGAGA
>JAHIAM010011394.1:0-12978 GCA_021605205.1 Aegilops longissima
CCTTTTCTTGAAACTAGTGGTCTTGTTGACCATCAACACTTGATGCTCCTTCTTGATTTCTACCTCCGCAGCTTTTAGCATTGCGAAGAGATCGGAAGTGTCTTGTTCATCCCTTGCATATTATAGTTCATCACGAAGCTCTTGTAGCTTGGTGGCGATGATTGAAGAATTCATCAATGACACTATCATCCGATAGATTAACTCCGGTTGAATCAAGTGATTATTATACCCGGACATTTTGAGTATATGCTCACGCAGAACTATTCTCCTCCATCTTGCAGCTATAGAACTTATTGGAGACTTCATATCTCTCAATCCGGGCATTTGCTTGAAATATTAACTTCAACTCTGGAACATCTCATATGCTCCATGCGTTCAAAAGCGTCGTTGAAGACCCGTTCTAAGCCGTAAAGCATGGCACCTGAACTATAGAGTAGTCATCAGCTTTGCTCGCGAGACGTTCATAACTCGGTGTTGCTCCTCAGCAGGCTGGCACCCAGCGGTGCTTCGGGGCGTAATTCTTACGTGCAGCAATGAGGATAATCCTCAAATTCGGACCGGTCCGTGTAATTGCTACCATCATCTTTCAACTTTGCTTTCTCAAGGAGCGCATTAAAATTCAACGGAACAACAGACCGAGCCATCTATCTACAACAAACATAGATAAGAAAAATACTATTAGGTGGTAAGTTCATGATAATTTTAAGTTCAATTAATCATATTATTTAAGAACTCCCACTTAGGCAGACATCTCTCTAGTCATCTAAGTGAACACGTGATCCAAATCAACTAAACCATAACCGATCATCACGTGAGATGGAGTAGTTTTCAATGATGAACATCACTATGTTGATCATATCTACTATATGATTCACGCTCGACCTTTCGGTCTCCGTGTTCGAGGCCATATCTGCATATGCTAGGCTCGTCAAGTTTAACTGAGTATTCTGCGTGTGCAAAACTGGCTTGTACCGTTGTAGATGGACGTAGAGCTTATCACACCGATCATCACATGGTGTCTTGGCACTCTGAACTTTGAGCGGTGCATACTCAGGAGAACACTTCTTGATAATTTTTAGTGAGAGATCATCTTAAAATGCTACCGTCAATCAAAGCAAGATAAGATGCATAAAGGATAAACATCACATGCAATCAATATAAGTGATACGATATGGCCATCATCATCTTGTGCTTGTGATCTCCATCTCCGAAGCACCATCATGATCACCATCGTCACCGGGCGACACCTTGATCTCCATCGTAGCATCGTTGTCGTCTCGCCAACTATTGCTTCTCGACTATCGCTACCGCTTAGTGATAAAGTAAAGCAATTACATGGCGTTGCATTTCATACAATAAGCGACAACCATATGGCTCCTGCCGATTCCGATAACTTCGGTTACAAAACATGATCATCTCATACAATAAAATATAGCATCACGTCTTGACCATATCACATCACAACATGCCTTGCAAAAACAAGTTAGGCGTCCTCTACTTTGTTGTTGCAAGTTTTACGTGGCTGCTACGGGCTGAGCAAGAACCGTTCTTACCTCGCATCAAAACCACAATGATAGTTTGTCAAGTTGGTGCTGTTTTAACCTTCAAGGACTGGGCGTAGCCACACTCAGTTCAACTAAAGTGAGAGAGCAGACACCCGCCGATCACCTTTAAGCACGAGTGCTCAGCGGTGAAACCAGTCTCGCGTAAGCGTCTGCGTAATGTCGGTCCGGCGCTTCATCTCACAATACAGCTGAACCAAAGTATGACATCTGGTAAGCGGTATGACTTATATCGCCCACAACTCACTTGTGTTCTACTCGTGCATATAACAGCACGCATAAAACCAGGCTCGGATGCCCTTGTTGGGAGCGTAGTAATTTCAAAATTTTCCTACGCACCGCAAGATCATGGTGATGCATAGCACGAGAGGGAGAGTGTGTCCACGTACCCTTGTAGACCGAGCGGGCGTTATGACACGCTGGTTGATGTAGTCGTCGTCTTCACGATCCGACCGATCCAAGTACGAGCGTCGACACCTCCGTGTTCAGCAGCGTTCAGCTCGATGGCGATCCCGGACTCCGATCCAGCAGGGTGTCGAGGATGAGTTCCGTCGACCGACGGCGTGGTGCGATGATGATGCTCTACGGCGGGCTTCGCCTAAACTCACGACGATATGACCGAGGTGGAATATGGTGGGGGGGCACCGCTCGGCTAAGACGATCCGTAGATCAACTTGTGTGTTCTAGGGTGCCCCTGCCCCGTATATAAAGAGCAAGGGGTGCGGCCGGCCCTAGGAGGAGGCGCGCGGAGGAGTCCTACTCCCACGAGTAGGACTCCCCCTCCTAGTTGGATTAGGACTTGGGGAGGGAAAGAGGAAAGAGGCGCCGCCCTTCCTTGTCCTATTCGGACTAGGGGGGAGGCGCGGCCTGCCTGGCGGCCCTCCTCTTCTCCTCATGGCCCACTAAGGCCCACTAACCCCGGGAGGTTCCGTAACCCCGGTGTTCGTAAAATCCGATTTTACCGGAACTATTCAGAATCAAACATAGGCTTCCAATATATCAATCTTTATGTCTCGACCATTTGAGACTCCTCGTCATGTCCGTGATCACATCCGGGACTCGAACAAACTTCGGTACATCAAAACTCATAAAGCTGTCATCATAACGTTAAGCGTGCGGACCCTACGGGTTCGAGAACTATGTAGACATGACCTAGAACTATTCTCGGTCAATAACCAATAGTGGAACCTGGATGTTCATATTGGTTCCTACATTTTCTCTGAAGATCTTTATCGGTCAAACCGCATGACAACATCGTTGTTCCCTTTGTCATCGGTATGTTACTTGCCGAGATTCGATCGTCGGTATCAATACCTAGTTCAATCTCGTTACGGCAAGTCTCTTTACTCGTTCCGTAATACATCATTTCATAACTAACTCATTAGTTACAATGCTTGCAAGGCTTAGGTGATGAGTATTACGAGAAGGCCAGAGATACCTCTCAGAGCAATCGGAGTGACAAAACCTAATCTCGAATTTATGCCAACTCAACATATACTTTTGGAGACACCTGTAGAGTACCTTTATAATCACCCGATTCACGTTGTGGCGTTTGGTAGCACACAAAGTGTTCCTCCGTAGCAGGAGTTGCATAATCTCATAGTTGCGAGGAACTTTGTATAAGTCATGAAGAAAGCAATAGCAACATACTAAGCGATCAAGTGCTAAGCTCACGGAATGGGTCAAGTCAATCACATCATTCTCCTAATGATGTGATCCGTTAATCAAATGACAACTCATGTCTATGGTTAGGAAACATAACCATCTTGATTAACGAGCTAGTCAAGTAGAAGCATACTAGTGACACTCTGTTTCTCTATGTATTCACACGTGTATTATGTTTCCGGTTAATAAATGTAACATCCCAAATTTCCTATTTGGAATGTTTTACAATTATAGCTAAGCATCTATGCATTACATTTGAATTTGAGTCCCATTTGGAGTTTGAAGATTTTGAGTTTTGGAATTTGAATTCAAAGCTGTGGCAAGTGGGAATCATTTCAAAAACTATGCACGATAAATACTTGAGCAAAAGTATGAGAGGAGTAAACATGACACTCCAAAAATATCGGAGAAAACAATGCCAAAAGTTTTGAATTCAAATTTGAGTTTATTTGAATTTTGGAAAAAATGATTTTTGTAAACTTTGGATTTTGCCCTGGAAAAATGTTCAAATGATAGGAATATTCCCTGATCATTTTGATATATATATGTCTATATAAAATATTTATAGTTTATATATTATCTCTGTTTTTTTAAAATAAATTAGAAAAAGAAAAAAAAATACCCAGGGCCCGGCCAGAATATGACCCAGCCAGCACATGGCGACCCACCCAGCCCACGAGCGGCCCTGAGCCAGCCAGCGCCCCCCTCGCCGAAACCCCTCCGGGTCGGCCCGGCCAGGCGAGCCCGCTCCTCTCCCCCACGGGCGGGCCCCACGTCGTCAACCCCTCGCCGCCACCACGCGCCGCGCTCCGGATCCGAAGGATCCGGGATTCGATCCTCCCGATTGCCCCTCGCCCAAGATGAGGCCCCGCCCTATATATACCCTCCCGCACCCATTCCCCCCTCGCCCCTCACGGATCCCTCTCTCTGCTTGCTTGCTCACGGAGTTGCGAACCCGCCGCCATTTACCTCTGGCGGCTTCCTAGCCCACCCGAGCTCCACCCACTCCACCAGGCGCTCCCCCTCGTCCGCCCGCACCAGGAACCCTCCGCCGACTTCCCGACCACCGGGCAGGCCTTTTCGCCGAAACCGCACGCCGCCGCCGTCGGCGTCCGATGCTCGCCGAGTTACCCCGTCCGATCTATCTCGGCTGAGATTAGAACCCCAGAAGAATACGGTCATTAAATAAGACCGGGTTTTTACTCCGGTTCGTTCCGGTTTAGTTTAAGTTAGGGTTTTTTTATTTTGTACCGGCCCGACTCGTTTAACCCTAGGGCCCGTTTAGTTATATTACGCACAGGGCGTTAGTTAGGCCTATTTAGCCGTTTTTCTTTATTTTCGTTTTTCTGTTTTAATGAGAATAGTTCAATTTGAAAAATTCATAACTTTTATTTTACTTAATATTTTTAAGTGATTCTTTTTTTGTTGGTTTGCAAATTTCTTATAGTTTCTGTAGAAAATATAATTAGCTATATTAAAATTATTTATAGTTGCTTTATTTTAAATTTAGACAGAATAGTAAATCTGTTATAAAATGAGCTAGGAAAATTATTATTTTGTCCCAACTTTATTTTGACATTGCCTAACCGTAGAATTAATTTGGGTATTTTAGGATTAATAAAAAATAGTTTCTAGCAGAATCTTGTTATTCTTAATTAATTAACTAGCTCTTGTTTTTCCTATTATTTCAATTAGCAAATAAATTTATTTTTCACATGTGATTGATTATTCTAGGTTAGTTTCGTCACCTTAGAGGATGAACTTTTATTTATAATAAATAAAACTTTTATTATTTTCTTACTAAAATTTGAATTAGGCCTAATAGGAGTTTTATAATAGATATTAAGTTAATTCTTTTTGCTCCTAGTAGCTTAATGCATTCTTTTCATTAAGTTAACATAAATCCATGCTTAGGTTATGTTAAGAAAATTTTTGTTATGTAAAACTATTGCTAGTTGTTGTTTGAAGTAGGAAAACTTTGAGTTGGATTTCTTGAGTTTTCTTTGGGTTTTGATTTGTTTGTTTTGGTGTGTTATGTTACTATGCTATTGTGTTAAGTGATCATATGCTATATGCTTATCGTGATTATTGTTTGTCTCGGTAGAGTTTTGGTCTGAAGCTTGCTACTCTGAATCCCTAGCTCCGAGGATCGTCGCAAGGCAAGTCATTGATCATGTTATTTTCAATACCTATGATTTTTATTGCATTAGAGTTATACCTCCCCACCATGCATGCGATAGTTGAAATTTTGAAGTTATTGTTCTTGAGTAGTATCATGTGGTAGGATGAACCAATTCCCTTGTTACCATGACCGGGGCGTAGTAGTTTAATTTTGCTATGCTCGTGAGCGGGTTTGGTTGAGTGAAACTCATAAGTAAGATGTGAGTCAAGATGATGACAACCCATGAACTTCAAGATCAAGATGGACTTGAATTCACTCTTTGGGTGGAGGACGGTTGGCGACCTGGAGAACCAGTGGTTGGCGGGATGCATGGAGAAGTGCCATGACATCTTGCGAGCTTCACCCAGCCACAAAGAGGCGGATGGATGCCCCATTGACGGAAGCTTACATGCAGCCGCAAGCCATTATGGGCTCTGGCTGGGTCAACCCTAGTTGTGGCTGGCTGGGCGGTACTACGAGATGTAGAAGAGCGGTAGGATTGGATGGGTACGGCGGTGGCGAGAAGAACTCTTGGAAGACCTGTTTCATTCATCCGTCTTCAAACACCATGAAGTCGAAGACTTAAAGGAGGAATGATTCTTGCGGGTAAAGTGCACAAACCTCTGCGAGTTAAAGATCTAATCGATTAGCCGTGTCCCGATTCACGGACAATTTGAGCCTCTGGAACTTGCAAGTATTGAAATCTCAACACTAAAACTAATAAATTAATTTGAGGGGTTATGACTTAATAATTTGGGAATGAGACATTGGTTGGCGGAACCATCTCAATAACTACCAACAATTTGTAGTAATTTGCAAGCAAGTCCTTTGTAGTAGGGAAAAATTGGCTTTTGCAAAATGATGAAACTTAGAGCCCCACCAAAAATGCATATAGTGTTAGTAATTTTATTATTGTTATTCTCTCTTCATGACTTGCCGACTTATTCAAAAGCTGACCTACGGCTGCAAGCGTCTTATGTTGCAGAGATTTATTCGATCGGGAGTGAGGCTACGCTCGCGCTTGGCGATTGCCCTTTGGGTCGGATGGACTCGCTATTCTTCTCGCTTCCCAACTTTAGTAGTTTATTTCTCATGAGTTGGCCTTTGGCGAATTTATTCTATTGTAATAAAGACTCTATATGAGAATCGTGTAATAAATTCAGGTGTGATTGAACTTTGATTATTTCATCGATGTCTTGTGAGTACCGGCATGATCTTGGGATGAATGCAGACACGGAGATTTGACGATTTTGGGTCAGGTCGCTCTGAGATGGTATCGAGCTACGCTGACCCTAGGGCGTAACCCTAGGATCGGAAAGCCATAGGAAGAGACTATTTACTTTATATCCTTATCATTCCGTAATTCTCCCTGTTCATTTCTGACTCCTCTCCGATTTTCAACATTTTAGATGGCGTCGAGTTCACCCCAGTTTGCTACGAGTTTTGCGGCCGGATGAGGCGATGCCCTTGGCGGAAGCTGGTCGAGATGGTGAAGAAGCTGAAGATTGCTCTGCCCTCGATCACGGAAGCCAACCAATGCACTTCAGCGGATACCGCTTCTGAGGATCGAGGTGCACATTCAGGGAGAACCGGAGGACATCTGAGCCTATTGACTTTGAGTTCACCGACTTCAGCTGGATCCTCGGAAGGACATGGCGATCTATCGTGCACTTGGACATCTTGAGAAGATGCAGGGCGAGCTCGATCCATCAGACCTCGCCATGGTTTCTCGGAGCAAGGAATGGAGATATCATCCGTACCATCGAGGGCGACTCCATTCTCTCTTATGTCGAGGACTTGGAGTGTCTCCTCGGAAGCAGGAGATCCGGACTCGCCGTAACTTCGAAGGTACGGGAGGCTGTTGTTCCGTGAGCTGGGCTGGAGGAGAAGGCACCGCAGACTTCCTTGGCCATGAGGAAGAAATCGCGGACTTCATGGAAAGTCGGCGACCTGAAGATGAAGCTTGCGCAATAGAGGAAAAGATGGACTTGGGAGATGACCTTTTTCAGTGGAGATGATGGACCTCTGTGAGCAATGATCAGGATTATGAAGGGAGTTCCACTGGAGAAAGCCGCAGAGGAGGCGCCATGGAGGGCTACAGGAGGACATCGCACGGAAGGGCCTAAGGATTATTGATGAAGACATTTAGTCGACCACCATGTTATTTTACTTTTAAATCGATCGATTAGGCGATATTGTCGATTAGTCGTGAGATATTTTATGTCGAGATTGAACCATGTTTGAGTGGAATGAATAAATGATTGATGTGTTTATGATTGTGCATTCATATGGGTAGTGTTATTTCTCATTAGACCATTGTTCTATTCTAATTTTCTCAGCCACTCCAAAACACGAGATGCCTCCGAGGCGTGACACGGTTTTCGCGGAGCTCACCCAGCTACTCCAGCAGAATGCCCTCATGCGAGATACTCATCGAATCGAACAACAACAACAATCACCCACCACCCCTGTTGACAACTTGCTCGATTCCTAAGGCTGAATCCGCCGGTGTTCTCTAGCAGCGGCGATTGTGGCCGATGATTGGCTCGCAAAGTCGGAAGAGAGCTAATCACTATTGGATGCACTTAAGCGAGAAGGTGCGCTTTGCTGCACATCAACTTGATGGACCTGCAGCTTCTTGGTGGGAGAACTACACGCCACTTATCCCGCCGGCACCATCATGTGGGATCAGTTCCAGCGAGGCCTTCCGCACCGCTCATGTTTCATTGGAGCCATGAGTGCGAAGAAGCGTGAGTTCCGCAACTTCGCCGAGAAACCGTCTTGTGGCGCGATGCGTGGATGAGTTCAACAAGCTAGCTCGCTATGCCGGATGATGTGGCCACGAGATGCATAAGCGGGAGAAGTTTCTCGAGGACTCAATGATGAGCTGGGCATGCAGCTTATGGTGGCTACTTTCACCAACTACCGGGAGCTGGTAGACAAGGCCATCATACTTGAAGGCAAGCAGCAGCAGATTGATAGCATAGCGGAAGTACAGCCGAGAAGCACAACTCGGGAGCTCGGCGAAGCCCGTTATGCACCATACTCGGGAGGCATACCCATCACAACCATGGAGGACATAACCATGGAGAAATGGGGACAACCATAACCAGGACAACAAGTCGAGCAATGGCAATGGAAATGGTAATGGGAACCAGCATCGTTCCGCCCGGCTCAGAAGGATCTGAGTCACATCACTTTTCAAGTGCGGAAAACAGACACTATGCCACCGACTGCCGGAGCAAGCGGAGAATGGAAGCGACAATGGAAGCTCAGCGAAGAAGCCCAACCCTTTCCCTCATGCTCGGGTGAACCACATTGGCGTGAGGGGCGTCTATGATCAGCCGGAACCTTGTGGTTGGTAAGTTTTATTGAATTCACGTTCAGTATTGGTACTCTTTGATTACGGTGCAGCGCATTCATTCATATCAAGGGTAGTTGTGGAAGAAATGCAGGGTTGCCCACTAAAACCCTTTGAAGCCCCTTGGCGTCGGTTCGCGGAGGAGAAATGATGGTAGGCTTAGGCTGTCATGCAACCCTCAACATCGAAATCATAAATTTCCGCAGACCTCATAGTGTTGAAACCCGGACCTTGGATGTAATCCTAGGCATGGATTAGTTAGCGAGTTTGAAGGAAACATAGGCGTGCCCAAGTCTATTCGCTCACCACCGGGCGAGAAGAGGATCAAGTATGTATCCGAGACATAGCGGATGAAGAATCGGTGCATTCCCTCACGGGAGTTGTTAGGGAGGAAGTGCCGATGGTGCAGAATTTCCCGATGTGTTTAGGAGGAATTACAGAATGCCACAGGACGAGGGACATTGAATTTCTGATTGAGTTATTACCGGCACATCCCCAATATCCAAGAGACCCTATCGGATGCCCCGAGCGAATTGAAGGAGATCAAGAACCAAATTAATGAGTTATTGGAGAAAGGATATATTATAAGCTCATCACCTTGGGAGCCCAGTTCTTTTGGTAGAGAAGAAGGATGGAACCTTGAGGATGGTTGTGGATTATCGTTCGTTGAGCGAAGTGACCATCAAGAACAAGTACCCTCTGCCGATGATTAACGATCTGTTTGATCAGCTAGTTGGAGCCAAGGTATTCTCCAAGATCGATCTTGATCGAGGTATCATCGATTGAAGATCCGTGAAAAGGATATACCCAAAACAGCATTCACTACGGTATGGTTTATATGAGTATACCGTCATGTCATTTGGATTGACTAATGCTCCGCATACTTCATGAATTTGATGAACAAGGTATTTATGGAATATCTGGACAAGTTTGTCGTGGTGTTCATCGATGATATCTGATTTTCTCCAAGGCGAGGAAGAGCATAAGGAACATTTGCGTCTAGTTACGGAGAAACTTGAGACATCAGTTGTATGCCAAGTTCAGCAAATGTGAATTTTGGCTGAAGGAAGTGATTCCTCGGACATGTTATTTCAGGAGAAGGAATAGCGATTGACCCGCCAAGGTTGAATCGATCAGCGATTGGCGATCACCCACCTCGATCAAGGAGATCCGATTTTCTCGGACTCGCGAGGATATTATCGGAGGTTTATTGAGAACTTCTCGAAGATTGCCAAGCCCATGGTGAGCTGTTGAAGAAGGAAGCCAAGTACATTTGGACGAGGATTGTGAAGCCAGTTTTCAGGAATTGAAGAAGCGGTTGGTTACTGCCCGATGCTGATTTTGCGGACATACACAAGGATTACGGGTATATTGTGGCGCTTCTCGTCGAGGGACTCGGAGGAGTACTCATGCAGGAAGGAAAAGTTGTAGCTTATACCTCCAGACAGCTCGACCTCACGAGATGAATTATACCACACATGATTTGGAGTTAGCGGCCGTAGTGCATGCACTCAAGACACAGAACTTTTCCTCATCGGAAACCGTTGTGATGTTTACAGATCACAAGAGTTTGAAGTATATTTTCACATGAAAGAGTTGAACCTCGAGGCGGAGGAGATGGCTAGAGTTAATCAAGGACTACGACATGAGATTGCATTACCACCGGTAAGGCTAATGTTATATGCAGATGCTTTGAGCCGTAAGAGTTATGTGAATACTCTTACGCGGAGGATTACCCGAGGAGTTAGTCGATGACCTCGAGATCTCCGGTGGAGATAGTTCGAGAGGATATGTTGCAACTCTGGAAGTTCAGTCCACTTTGGCGAAAGGATTCAGTGAAGCCGAAGTCGGACAAGGAAATTGATGAGATAAGCGGAAGATGAATGAAGGAAAAGCTAAAAGTTCCGTAAGGATGAACACGAACTATATGGTTCGAGGATCGTATTTATGTGCCCAATGATCCTGAACTCAGAAGCTAATTCTTGAGGCTCATGACTCACCGTACTCGATCCACCCGGTAACACCAAGATGTATCTCGATTTGAAGGAAAGTTTACGGTGGGCGGTATGAAGAAGGATATTGCAGTACATAGCGTATCGATGTTTGTCAGCGATTAAAGCGAACATCGAAGCCAGCAGGGTTACTTCAACCTTTGCGATTCGATTGGAAATGGGAAAAACTTGGAATGGATTTTATCACGGGATTACCGGGACCCGTTCAGGTTATGATTCTATCTGGGTAGTGGATGATCGTTTGACCAAGGTAGCTCACTTCATTCCGTGAAGACTACCTATACCGTGCTAAGTTGGCCAAGATATACATGACCAGGATCGTTTATGCATGGAGTTCGAGGAGTATCGTGTCGGATAGAGAACACAGTTTACCTCAAAGTTTTGGAATCGATTGCATGAAACTTTGGAGTGCGAGGCTGGAATTGATCGACTTTTCATCCATGAGCAGATGGACAGGACCGAGAGAGTCAACCAGATCACGGAGGACATGTTGAGAGCTTGTGTGCTAGACTATGGGTCTAGCTGGGATGATAATTTGCCATCGCGAGTTCTCATACAACAACAATTATCAATCCGATCGAAGATGGCCCTTCGAGCTCTATACGGAAGGAGTGCGAACACCATTCTTTGTGGGATGGTGTTGGAGATCGATCACTTTTGGTTCCGACCTTATCGGAGATTCGAAGAAAGTCAAGCTGATTTGGGATAGACTCAAGATAGCACGGTCGAGACGGAAGAGTTATGCCGACGATGGCGCAAGGAAGTAACTTACGAGCGGGAGACCGAGCATATCTTCGTGTGTCTCCGCCGTGGAATCAAGAGGTTTGGTGTCAAAGGAAAGTTAGCACCCGATTCATTGGCCCTACAAAATCCTCGAGCGTCGTGGAGAAGTTGCTTACAAGTTGGAATTGCGGAAGGATTGTCCGGAGTTCATGATGTCTTCCATGTTTCTCGGTGAAGAAATGTCATGCCGACATGGCGATATTCCGTTGAGAACACGGTGCCCCTAGAGGCCATACAGCTTACGTGATCTGACTTATAAGGAGAAACCGTCCGAATTCTCGAGACTGCGACGAGTCACCCAGCAAGATCATCAAGTTTTGCAAGGTCTTGTGGAGTCATCACTCAGGAAGAAGCCACACAGGGGCCTTGAAGAAGACCTTCTTGAGACCACCGCACCTATTTGCTAGCCAACCCGAATCTCGAGGCGAGATTCATCTTAAAATGGGTAGGTTTGTAACATCCCAAATTTCCTATTTGGAATGTTTTACAATTATAGCTAAGCATCTATGCATTACTTTTGAATTTGAGTGCCATTTGGAGTTTAGAAGATTTTGAGTTTTGGAATTTGAATTCAAACTGTGGCAAGTGGGAATCATTTCAAAAACTATGCCTGATAAATACTTGAGCAAAAGTATGAGAGGAGTAAACATGACACTCCAAAAATATCAGAGGAAAACAATGCCAAAAGTTTTGAATTCAAATTTGAGTTTATTTGAATTTTGGAAAAAATGATTTTTTGTAAACTTTGGATTTTGCCCCTGGAAAAATGTTCAAATGATAGGAATATTCCCTGATCATTTTGATATATATATGTCCTATATAAAATATTTATAGTTTATATATTATCTCTGTTTTGTTTTTTTAAAATAAATTAGAAAAAAAAAAAAATACCCACGCCAACCAGGCCAATGGCCCGCCAGCACGGACCCACCCGTGACCCACGACCGGCCCAAGGCGAGCCAGCCAGCAGCCAGCCCGCGCCCCTGGCGAAACCCCTCCGGGTCGGCCAACCGCGAGCCCGCTCCCTCTTCCCCTGCCGGGAGGCCCCACCCATCATCAACCCCTGCCCACGCCACCACCCGCGCCGCCTCTCCGGATCCGAAGGATCCGGATTGATCCTCCCGATGCCCCTCGCCCAAGATGAGGCCCCGCCCTATATATCCCTCCCCACCCATTCCCCCTCGCCCCTCACGGATCCCTCTCTCTGCTGCGCACTCACGGAGTTGCGAACCCCGCCGCCATTTACCTCGCCTGCGCCTAGCCACCCGAGCTCCACCACTCCACGGGCGCTCCCCTCGTCGCGCCCGCGCCCGGACCCTCCGCCGACTTCCCGACCACGGAGCGGCCTTTTCGCCGCCCGAAACGCCGCCCGCCGTCGGCGTCCGTAGCTGCCGGAGTTACCCCTCCCGTCCGATCTATCTCGGCTGAGATTAG
>JAHIAM010011395.1:0-12930 GCA_021605205.1 Aegilops longissima
CCCCTCCGGCGAGGTGCCGGAGAGGCGAGATTGATTTTCGTGGCTACAGAGGCTTGCGGTGGTGGAACTCCCGATCTAGGTTATTTTTTGGAGGTTTGGGTATTTATAGGAGAGGTTGGCGTCGAGAACAAGTCAGGGGGCCCCATGGAGCGTCCACGAGGCACAGGGGCGAGCCCTAGGGGGCGGGCGCCCCCTCCACCCTCGTGGGGCCCATGGGACTCCCCTCTAGCAACTCTTTGTTCTAGTATTTTTTATATTTTCCAGAAAAATTCTCCGTGGATTTTCAGCGCATTCCGAGAACTTTTATTTTTGCACAAAAACAACACCATGGTAATTCTGCTGAAAACATCGCCAGACCGGGTTAGTTCTAATCAAATCATACCAAAATCATATAAAACTATTGTAAACATGGCATGAATACTTCATAAATTATAGATACCTTGGAGACGTATCAGGATCCCCAAGCTTAATTCCTGCTCGTCCTCGAGTAGATAAATGATAAAAGAAATAATTTATGAAGTATGAATGCTAGCAAGTGCATAAGTTTGATCAATGATAGTTCCAGTCACTTTTTCTAGCATCATTATATATCATAACAGTAGCTCAACTCATAAAACTTTTCATGATCAAGTAACAAGCTATTCACATGTTAAAGTATAGATCATAAACTTTCTTGAAAACTAACAAACTGTGCTCTTAGTCATCAAACAATTGCAATTCATCTTATTTTCGGGAAGGGTCTATGTAAGAGCTTTCATTCAGCAAACTCCACATACTCAACTATCATTTAATCTTTCACAATTTCTAACACTCATGTGATATTTATGGGTTCAAAGTTTTAATCGGACACAGAGAAATATAGGGGCTTATATTTTCGCCTCCCAACCTTTTACCTCAAGGGTAATGTCAACTATAATAATTTATGAAAAACTACATCCAAGTGGATATATATATCCGGATCGCTCCAACACAAAATGCTTCCCAAAGGAAAAAGTGTAAAAAAGGAAAGGTGATGATCACCATGACTCTTGTATAAGGGTAGAAGATAAAAGTAAAAGATAGGCCCTTCATAGAAGGAAGCAGAGGTTGTCATGCGCTTTTATGGTTGGATGCACAAAATCTTAATGCAAAAGAACGTCACTTTATATTGCTGCTTGTGATAAAGACCTTTATTATGCAGTCCGTCGCTTTTATTTCTTCCCTATCACAAGTTCGTATAAAGCTTATTTTCTTCGCACTAATAGATCATACATATTTAAGGAGCAATTTTTATTGCATGCACGATGACGACTTACTTGAAGGATCTTGCTCAATCCATAGGTAGGTATGGTGGACTCTCATGGCAAAACTGGTTTAGGGGATGTTTGGAAGCACAAGTAGTATATCTACTTGGTGCAAAGAATTTTGCTAGCATAAGAGGGAAAGGCAAGCTCAACATGTTGGATGATCCAAGACAATATAACGTTTCTGATATAGGAAAACATAACCCATTAAGTTGTCTTCCTTGTCCAACATTAACCTTTTAGCATGTCATATTTTAATGAGTGCTCACACTTACAAAAGATGTCCAAGAAAGCATATTTATATGTGAAATCTCTCTTCCTTTAATATTCTTTCATGAATTGTTCAAGTGACCAATTCTGTGTTTGCTAAATTTCAATAAGTTTACTACCTATACTCATTATGTGTGAAGTCATTACTCCCCATGTTATAAGCATATGAAACATATATAAATTCAGATTTATGATATTCAATTCATTCAACTATTTACCCATAAGATATATGTGAAGCACGTGAGTAAATGACAAACTACTCCAAAAAGATATAAATGAAGAACACTGAGTAGTCAAATAATTAACTAGCCATGGGAGGATTCCTTTTCATTCAAGATTTCAGATCCAATGATTTATTCAAACAGCAAGTGAAATTAAAAATACGCTCCAAGCAAAACACATATCATGTGACGAATAAAAATATAGCTCCGACTACGGTATACCGATAGTTTGGAACACGAAAGAGGGGATGCCTTCCGGGGCATCCCCAAGATTAGGAGCTTGAGTCTTCCTTTAATATTACCTTGGGGTGCCTTGGGCATCCCCAAGCTTAGGGTCTTTCCACTCCTTATTCTCATCATATTGATATCTCACTCAAAACTTGAAAACTTCAATCACACAAAACTTAACGAAACTTCGTGAGATGGTTAGTATGATAAAGAGGAAATCATTCACTTTGGTACTGTCAAAGAAAAGACTCATAATTGTTATCACACAATTCCTACTGTACCATATCATTTCTACAAATTATATTGAGCAATATAAGCCATAGAAACTAGAAAACAAGCAAACTATGCATTGAAAACATAATCTGCCAGAAACAGAACAGTCTGTAATGATCTGAACAACAACCATACTTCTGCTACTCCAAAAATTCTGAAATAAATTGTTGGAAGTGAGGAATTTTTTTATTAATCTTCTTCAAAAAGAATCAAATCAAAAGAACTCTTATGTAAAAAATGACTGCTAATCTCGTGAGGGCAAAGTTTCTGTTTTTTTACAGCAAGATTACATTAACTTTTACCCAAGTCTTCCCAAAGGTCTTACTTGGAACTTTATGAAACAAAAGCTATAAAACATGATTACTACAGTATCTTAATCATGTGAACACACAAAAACGGTAATGGTAAATATTGGGTTGTCTCCCAACAAGCACTTTTCTTTAATGCCTTTTAGCTAGGCGTGATGATTTCAATGATGCTCTCATAAAAGATAAGAATTGAAACATAAAGAGAGCATCATGAAGAATATGACTAGCACATTTAAATATAACCCACTTCTTATGCCTAGGGATTTTGTGAGCACACAATTTATAGGAACAAGAATCAATTAGCATAGGAAGGCAAAACAAGCATAACTTCAAAACTTTAAGCACAAAGAGAGGAAACTTGATATTATTGCAACTCTTACAAGCATATATTCCTCCCTCATAATAATTTTCAGTAGCATCATGAATGAGTTAAACAATATAACCATCACATGAAGAATTATCTTCATGATCTACAAGCACATAAATTTTTCTACTCTCCACAAAAGAAAAATTCTTCTCATTCGGAATAGTGGGAGCAAACTCAACAAAATAACTCTCATGTGAGGCATAATCCAATTGAAAATTAGAATCATGATGACAAGTTTCATGGTTAACATTATTATTTTATAGCATACATGTCATCACAATAATCATCATAGATAGAAACTTTGTTCTCATAATCAATTGGAACCTCTTCCGAAATAGTGGAATCATTACTAACTAAAGTTGACACTCTTCCAAATCCACTTTCATAAATATCACACTAAGATTCAACACCCTCCAAAATAGCGGTATCACTAATTCCTAAAGTTGGCACTCTTCCAAACACACTTTAGATGATAGTATTATTCATACTCCAAAAGATATAAGTGAAGTTCATGGGGCATTCTACAATTAATATATACTAACCAATATCCAAGCTCAAAATATATAAGTGAAGCAGACGAAGCATTCTATAAAACCATACTCAAAAGATTTAAGTGAACCACAAAGAGCATTCAATAATATCATTGAAGGGCTATCTCATACTAGCATGGTTCCTAAATAAAAATAAAAAACACAAAGGACACAAATCATGTGAACAAAACAAAAACCGAGGTATACCGATAATTGTTGAAGAAGAAAGATGGGATGCCAACCGGGGCATCCCCAAGCTTGGATGCTTGAGTATCCTTGGAATATTTACTTGGGGTGCTGTCGGGGAAGCTGATCGTGGCCCATGAACACCTATGGGACCGGGTCCCTTGTGGTTCGGAGGGGGGCGGAGATTGCACAAAGAGCGGATCGAAGCGATGCACACGAGCAGATTTACCCAGCTTCGGAGCTCTCCGGAGAGATAACACTCCTACTGCTTCTTGGTGGATTATATTGTGTTCTTGCTAGGGAGCAATGGGAGCTACAAAACCTAGCCTGGGTGAGTGCAGTCTCGAATGAGTCAAGTGAACTAAACCGGGGCCGAACCCTTTCTACGTTGCACTTGGGCCTCCTTTTATAGGCACAAGGGGTCACCACAGGTGGCAAGTAGACAAGGGTAAAATAGGAAAAAAAGAGGTTGGTACACGCTTTATACAGTGTCTGATGATCTATACCTAACTCGACGGCAAGGGACAAAAGCCATAATTGTCCGTCCTGTCGCTGAAACAGGCAACAGGACCGTCAAGTGCGCCTCCGTTTGCCACGATGGTAGCTTGTCGGCGCCGCTTATCGCCGCTCCCGCTGGCTGTACAGCCCATTGACACGCGTGCTCGGAAAGCCCCATGGCGACACGTTGGCGGATGAGCTGGAGCGGGATGAAGAGGTTATCTGCCGCGGCAGCGCCTTGCAGCTGCAAGGTTCTTGTCGCGTTCGGGATCTTGTCGCTCACCAAGCCTTCCGGCAAGCTCCTCTTGCCGGGTCTTGTTTCTTCGTGCCTGAGTGGCCTTCGGCAAGCTCCTCTTGCGGGACCTTGATTACTTTGTTCTTGGCGGCTCCAAACGAGCCACTCGGGACCTTGGTCACCAGGCCAGCAGCCCGCGGAGTGCTGCGATTGTCCGTGCACGAAGTTCGGGATACTAGGGTACCCCTACTCTAGTACACCGACAGGAGCCCCCGGGCCTGGGCCACACACCGCGCCAAGCTCTGTTGGGCCAGGCCCAAAATAGTGCACGGACACGCGCGGCCTGGATCGCGCAGTTATTCGCTTCGGACCCACCACGTCCCCCACGAACGGCACGTTCCGGACGTGGCGTCGTGAGAGAGATCGTGGGGGCTTTCTTTAATGGGAAAACCGGAACGCCCGTCCCCTCTCCCCCTTTATAAGCAGGGGGAACAGGGGCAGGACGCCCACTTGCCATTGCTGTCACATCAGAAACCACCGCCGCTCCTCCCCTTCTTCTCGAGTCCAAAGAGAGCGACGCTCCGTCCCCTCCCCATTGCCACCGGTGCCACTAACGCCGTCGGATTCCTCCACCACCTCCGCCATGGCTCCGAAAGCCGACAAGGGCAAAGGGGTGAAATCGGCAGAGGCGCAGCGGCTCATGGCGCTGCGGAAGGAGCGGGCCCTCTTCGATCCCCTGCTCGACCGGAAGGAGCTGCGAGAGCTGTACTACCTTTTCTGGTCGACAGAGACGCGGGCGCACCCGCGCACGAGGGTGATCTCCGCCGCCACATCCGAGAAGGTTTCCATCGGGTACCCTTTCTTCGCGCTTTTCTTCCACTGCGGGCTCTGCCCGCTTTTTCAATTCTTTGCGATGTCATGAACACATATGGCCTCCGCCTCCTTGATTTCACCCCAACGCCGTCCTCACCATGGCGTTTCGCACACCTCTGCGAGAACTTTGTCGGGTCCACCAAATGTAGCACTTTTCGCCATTACTTCATGCCCAGCGTAGAGAGAGGAGAGCCGCTTGCGGAGGGATTGCATGGGTCTCGAGGATTGGCAAGAAGGAAGCATATCTTGACGGAGAGCTGCGCAGCAAGTGGGAGGAGGGAGAGCTGGCTGGTGTTGGATCTTAGAGGAGGAGCCACAGCCTTTCACTACCCCGCGCCAAACTCCCATAGTGCGCGGCAATGATCGAACAACTTGGCGCGGAGGGCGACAAGTTGAAGATTGCCGTGACCAGGATCTTGCGCCTCCGGCAGCAGGGCTTACCGTAGGAGCAGTTGGCGCGGACTTCTTCGCCGCCACATTGCGCCCTTGCAGGAGAGGAGGAGGCCTGCTTGGGAATTCCAAAACGCGGCGGATATCATGAGGCTGCGCCCGGGTCTGAACTGGAACTTTACTGTCTTGGAGCTGGATGGCATGCTGCGGGAGCTATTCAAGCCTGATGCAGATCACCCCGAGTGGTTCATGTTGCCGAGGGGAGTCGTGCCCTTGTGCAACAACTCGTCGCTTGACAGCATCCGCACGATAATGCCGTTGTGCGATTCCCATGTAATCGTTCCAACTTGGCAGGAGCCCGCCGACGACGTCGTGCAATAGTTCTTCGACAACTTGGAGGAAGTGCCGATCCGTGCCGACGAGCAGAAGCGGCTCACCCGCGACACCACCGAGCAGGAGATGGCGCGCATCGCCACAAGGTTGGAGGAGGCGGCAGAAGCTACCGCCGCCGGCGCGTTCGGGTTCTCCGTCGAGGAGGCAGAGGCAGCCGAGGCGGCAAGCCTTGCCGATCGAGAAGAGTTCGTCGGTGAGGAGGAGCAAGCCGAGCCTGACGCTGACCCGAACGAGCCTGCCGGGGGTGCCCCCCCTACGCCGTCAAGTAGCTTGCCGCGGGAGGAGCCCGCGACCCCGCCAAGGAGACGCCTCCGCAAGACCGGAGAAGTGGCGGGGCAGTAGACGGCCCAACAGCCGCCTCGCCGCCTGACGCGCTCCACCGCGACAAGCAATGTTGCCGCGGGAGCGCCTCCTGCCGCCACAGCAACCGGAGCGGGGCCTTCTGGAGCCACGGCCCCCGCACCCGCCAAGCGCCGGAGGGAGCCTACTCCTCCAGCTCGTCGCACCGAAGCGGAATTTGACTTCTCCGCTCTCAGCTCCGAGGAAGAAGACGAAGAGTAAGTTCTTGTCGCCGCTACTTGTAATTCTTCAATTTACTGCTTCGTCTTGTATCTGACTTGCTTCATTCTGAGCCCTTCACTTCTTCAGGACGCTGGCTCAGAGGGCGTCGAAAAGGGCCAAGACTCCGGTGATCGTCGTCGAAGATGATTCCCCTGTGGCGACAGGAGGCACGTCTGAGACTCCCTTGCGGATCCGCAACCTTCAACAGAGCAGCCCCAGACAGCCCCCAGCGTAAGTGTTTGGATTATCTCTTACGGTTCGGTGTGCTTGGGTGCTCCTTCTTTACTAATATCTGACTTGTAGAACTGTGCAGGAGCAGAGTAGCCTCACCAGGAGGCCCCGGAGGTCACTCTGAAGTTACATGCTCGCTTCAACTCGCCACCGAGGGAGAACTCTCCGCCAAGGAGCGCTCTCCGTGAGGGAGGCCTCTCCGACAAGGGGAGCTTCTCCGAGCAAAGGGCAGCGCCGGCGACCCTCCGGTGGTGGAGACCATGACTCAGATCCCATTGCAGGTAACCTTCTTGACTGAAAATTTCCCTTGGGTCTTTTCTCTTCTGTTCTTCTTTTCGAACATTTGCTTGACTTGTTCTTTTCTTTTTCTGATCATCAGATCCATCTGCCGGAGAGCCGATGGAGACTGAGGTTGCCGGCGAGGAGGATGCTCGCGGCAACAATGACGACGCCACCAACATGGAGGAGGAGGCCGGTGCCAGCAGGCCCGCTTGGGAGGAGGCCGCCAAGGCTGCCGGCCTTGAGAGCTTTGGGAGAGGTCCGGTGATCATCTTGACGGCCACGAGGCCGCGGGAGCGGCAGGCGCTGCACCGAGCGCCGATCCCCCCGCCACCGATGCCGCACCCGACTCCGAAGAGCCCCAGCCCGGTGCCTATCTGAAGGCCGGCGAAGGTGTCTTCATCAAGCTTCCATGGGCGTCGAGCTCCAGGGCGCCGGTCGAGGGAGAGACCTTCGACGTGGAGCTGCTTGCCTCTGCTGGGCTGTCGCTGGTTAACGCGCCAAGCAGCAGCAGTGGCGAGTCTGAGGAGGAGCAGCTGCTGAAGAAGCTGCTGTCGCTCTACCGCGCCCGACAAGCTAAGCTGGAGTCGCGGGAAGCTCTTGTCGCGAGGGCGGGAGCTGACATGGAGAAGCGCGCAGAAGAGCTCCGGCGTGCCAACAAGGAAACTCTCCGGGACATAGCAGAAGCGCGGGAGCAGCTTGCTGAGGAGCGCACGGCCTTCATCTTGGAGAAGGCCGAGGTCGAGGAGCAGCAAAGGCTAGCCGGTGAGAAGCTCTCTGCGCAAGAAGGTAAACTGGCGCAGCGGAAGATCAACCTCGACAGCTATGAGGAGGATCTTGTCGCGCGCGAGGAATCAATTGGCGGAGCACTCAAGGAGGCAAAGGACGCTGCCGTGGCCGCCGAGGCCGCTAAGAAGGAATTAGAGACGAGGGTGACCCAGCTGGAGGCCACCCTCCAGAAGAGCGGCGAAGAGGTCACCGCGTTGAAACATGAGCGCGAGAAGGACGCCTACACTCTTGGTGAGTTGCAGGATCGTCTCGCTGAGAAGATCAAGGAGATCGACGCCGCCAAGGACTCCAAGGCGGATCTGGAGCTGAAACTAGCCACCTTGACGGAGATGTTGGACGGCGCCAAGGAGCGGGAAGCGGGCCTGTTGGAGAAGATCAAGGGCAACGAGGAGCTGCTGTTGAATGCTGTGACCGCCCAGAATAATCTCAGAGACAGCATAATGCACTGGACAGAAGGTCTTGTGGACACTGCCGCCGCCATCCACAATGAGCTGGTGGAGCTGGGGATGGTGGATCTTGGGTACTCCACCGACGAGAACCTCCAACCCAGCGCCAAGCTCAGCCTGTTTTTCAAAGGCGTGTTGACGGGTCTCCAGCGGCTCCGGGAGGAGATCCCAAAGCAGCTAGCTGAGGAGTCGCGCCAAGTCTGCGCCGGGGCCCTCCAAAAGGTGATGATGAAGGTGGCCTTCCGCAATCTGGGCGTCAACTTCACCAATGTCCTCAAGTCCCTGCCTCCAACTGCTGATGTTGAAGCGCTCAAAGCCCTTGTCGCACCCATCGTGGACAGGGTGAGCAAAGTCAAGAGGCTCGATGGCGATCGCGTGGACTAGGCCGCCAAGTTTATCTTTCCCTTGTCGCTGCAGACCATAGTTAGAACAACTTATTAGACCTGCGACAAGTTATTTTGTAATATACACTATCTTAGGCAATCGATCGTAATGTTATTTCCTCTACTTGATTTCTTCCCTTGTATGTTTGTGCCCTACGCTTTTAGGGGACTTGTCGGTGCAAACACCTTTGCCGCGAGCGCTGAGTGCGGAACATCAGCAGCCTGCTGGCGATGCTGCCTCCGACAAGCAACCTTGTCGCAACTAGTTGCAGCACGCTTAAGTTGTTGAGCGGACTCGAAACAACGTAAGGGCGCAAGCTAGCCGTGAGTTGGTTCCTCCGCGCACGGGTTTTCCATACAAAGTACCATCGTTCGAGGAAGATAACTTGAAAATTTAAAAACTGATTGCTTAAACTTAGCAACTTAGCTTTTTTGTTGTTTGCTTCCCGGCAAGGTGATACTTCCTCGAGCGACACTTGGTGGCCCACACCATTATCTTCTCCTTCCCCCCTGGTTAACTTATGGGTGGATGAACCTTGCTTTCTTTTGAGAAGAAAGAAGAGAAAATAAAGTTATGGAGCCTAGTGGCTCGTTATCGCTTACCGGGTGTGGATGCTGCACAAAATGTTAGATAACACATGCATATAAGATTATGAAAGCATGTATTGACAAGTTGTGCGCAACACATAAGCTTTACTGATGCACGGGAGCTGCGCCCGGCTTTGTACAAAGGATTACATGCAACAGCGGCAAGACTTGTACAAATGGGTGGTTGCCGGAACGGGTTCCGGCAACCACGCCCTATGGGTAAAACTTACGAAGATGCTCTATATTCCGGGAGTTGCTCACCGGAACGCCATCTTCGGTCTCAAGGCGGACAACGCCAGGCCTAGTGACTCGTTTCACCCGATAAGGGCCTTCCCACTTCGGCGTCAACTTGTTGGAATTCTTGGCGGATTGAACGCGCCGAAGAACAAGGTCGCCTTCCTCGAAGCTTCGGCGTTAACTGCGGCTATGGTAGCGGCGCAAAGCTTGCTGATAACGAGCAACTCGTATGCAGCACTGAAGCGATCCTCCTCAAGGAGCAGCGCGTCATCTTGTCGCAGCTGCTCTTTCTCAAACTCATCATAAGCGAGCACTCGAGGTGACCCATATCTGAGTTCCATGGGAGAACTGCCTCTGCTCCATAGACTAGAGCGAAGGTGTCCGGCCGTGGCTCGATTTGGCGTCGTCTTGATCGACTAAAGAACCACCGGCAGCTCCTCGATCCAGTTTCTTCCGCACTTGTGCAGCCTGTCGAAAGTTCTGGTCTTGAGTCCCCGCAGCACTTCAGCGTTTGCTCTCTCTGCTTGACCGTTGCTTCTTGGATGAGCAACAGAAGCAAAGCAGATCTTGGTGCCAAGATCTTGGGCGTACTGCATGAAGGTGCGGCTCGTGAACTGTGTGCCGTTGTCGGTGATGATCCTGTTAGGAATCCCAAAACGGCAAACAATTGACCTGAAGAACTTGATCGCTGTTGTCTTGTCACCTTCCTCACTGCTTCCACTTCCGGCCACTTTGTGAACTTGTCGATTGCGACGTACAAGTACTCAAAGCCCCCGACAGCTCGGGGGAAGGGGCCGAGGATGTCGAGCCCCCAGACCGAAAATGACCAGGATAAAGGGATCGTCTGGAGAGCTTGAGCTGATTGGTGTATCTGTTTTGAATGGAACTGGCACGCTTCACACTTGGTTACTTGTGCAGTTGCATCCTGGAGGGCTTCTGGCCAGAAGAAACCTTGCCGGAAAGCTTTGCCGGCAAGTGCTCTTGCGCCAATGTGGTGACCACATATGCCTCCGTGTATCTTTGCCAACAGCTTCTGTCCATCTTCCCGGCAAATACACTTCAATTTCACACCGTTGAGTCTTCTTCTGTACAGGATGTTGTCAACAAACTGGTACATGGCTGACTGCCGGGCTACTCTTTCCGCTTCTTCTTGCTCTTCGGGAAGTTCTCCTGTCTGAAGGAAATGGACGATCTGCTGTGCCCATGCTGGAGCTTGCGGCTCGACAACAAGGACTAAAGGCACATCTGCCGCTGCGGGAACATCAGCTTCTACGCAAGAACCTGCGGCTCAGCCGGAGCTTGATGATCCCCGGCAAGCTTGCCGGAGCAAAACTTGTCGGGAGCGTCTGCTTCAACGAAACAAGCCCTGGGGTTTGTCGGAGCAGACTGCTCCTCAGCGATATCTGCGTTGGTTTTGGGGACCTTCTTAGCGGCGGCTTCAGGGAGCTCTGCCGGAAAGTAGTCACCGGAAACCAACTTCCTCTTCTTTTTCTGCCCAGTTGATGGTGTTACGGTTGGTTGAGTCAGCTTGAGTACAAAAATCCCTTGTTCCACAGGTAACTTGAGTGCGGTGCACTTTGACAGGCCATCAGCAATGTCATTCTGAGCTCTTGGAACATGTTCCATTTGCAAGCCTTCAAAGTGTTCTTCTAGCTTTCTCACTTCATCAACATAAGCTTCCATCAACGGGCTCTGATAATCTTTGTTTACTTGGCGGACGACAAGTTGCGAGTCCCCCCTGACAATGAGCTTCTTGATCCCAAGGTCCACCGCGATCCTGAGACCGGCAAGCAAACCTTCATACTCTGCAGTATTGTTTGTTGCTTGTTCCTTGGGAAAGTGCATCTGGACTATGTACTTGAGGTGCTCTCCGGTGGGTGCGATAAGCAGCACGCCGGCACCGGCGCCTTGCAGGGAGAAGGCTCCATCAAAGTACATCAGCCACTCTTTATTTGCCTCCTTGACGGGGATGCTCGTCTCTGGAATTTCTTCATCTTGCGTTGGCGTCCATTCTGCTATAAACTCTGCGGTGCTCTGCTTTGGATAGTTGAAGTGCTTTCAAACTTGAGGCCAAAGCTTGACAGTTCCAAATGCCCACTCGACAATCCTGCCTATTGCTTCGGATTTTGCAATATCCTCTTCAGCGAAAGCGGATCGACAACTGTTATCTCATGTGCTTGGAAGTAATGGCGCAGCTTTCTCGAGGCCATGAGAAGGCCGAAAAGCAGTTTACAGACGCGAGTACCTTGATCTAGCCCCTGCGAAGGGAACCGACAAAGTAGATCGGGCGCTGCACCATCCTTTTCTGCATCTTGTCGCAATCCTGCGCAGACTCGTCCTTGTCGGGACCAGAGCTTGACGGCGAAGCCCCCTGCTTGTCTCTGGATGCATCTGCCTCGGTTGCCGGCTCATCATCCGCCTCCCTCTCCGCTACTAACGCAGCACTAACCACTTGATTGGTTGCCGCTATATACAGCAGCAACTTCTCTTTTGGCTTAGGTGCGACAAGTATTGGAGTGGAGGACAGGTACCTCTTCAAGTCCTGCAGCGCAGCCTCCGCTTCGGGAGTCCATTTCATTGGACCTGCCTTTTTCAAGATTTTGAAAAATGGCGGGCGCTCAACAGCCTTAGAGATAAACCTCTTTGAGAGCAGCCACGCAACCGCAAGTCTTCGTACATCCTTGACGCGCGGTGCTTCAATCTGCTCAATGGCCTTGATCTTGTCGGGATTGGCTTCAATTCCCCGCTGAGACACAAAGAACCCGAGAAGTTTGCCGGAAGGGACTCCAAACACGCACTTCTCGGGGTTGAGCTTAAGGTTGATCTTGCGCAGATTTGCAAAGGTCTCATCTAAGTCTTGAACCAGAGTTGCTTTGTCCTTGCTCTTGACCACTATGTCATCCATGTAGGCTTCTACATTTCTGTGTATATGTGGCTCAAAGGCATCATGGACTACTCTCGCAAATGTTGAACCAGCATTCTTCAAACCGAAAGGCATCCGTATGAAACAGTAAGTGCCACATGGTGTAATGAATGCGGTTTTCTCTTCATCCTCTTCTGCCATGAAGATCTGATGATATCCTGAATATGTATCAAGAAATGAAAGCTAATCACATCCAGCCGTGGAGTCAACAATCTGGTCAATACGCGACAAGGGAAATGGGTCTTTGGGACAAGCTTTATTAACATCCGTGAAGTCAATACAAAGTCTCCATTTCCCATTAGCCTTGCATACAACTACCGGATTGGCCAACTAGGTGGGATGGAGCACTCCTCTGACAAGGCCTGCTGCTTCCAACTTCTTGATCTCTTCTGCTATGAATTCTTGGCGCTCCACTGCTGTTTCCTAACTTTTTGCTTG
>JAHIAM010011396.1:0-19883 GCA_021605205.1 Aegilops longissima
GCATCACGTCGATTGCGGAGCGGACCTCTAGGTCTTTCCAATATGGCAGGTCCCAAAATATAGATTTCTTCTTCCACATGGGTGCGCGTCCGTCGGCGTCCTTGAACAGGTTGTCCGCGGGACCCTTTCCAAAGATTACCTTCAAATCCTTGACCATATCATGTACATCAGCACCAAGACGGTGGCGAGGCTTCGTCCGGTGATCCGCCTCACCTTTGAAATGCTTGCCTTTCTTTCTTACGGGATGCCTGCTCGGAAGAAATCGACGATGTCCTAGGTACACATTTTTCTTACAACTATTCAAATATATACTGTCAGTATCATCCAAACAGTGCGTGCATCCGCGGTATCCCTTGTTTGCCTGTCCTGAAAGGTTACTGAGAGCAGGCCAATCATTGATGGTCACGAACAGCAACGCCTTTAGGTCAAATTCTTCCCCCACGTGCTCATCCCACGCACGTACACCTGTTCCATTCCACAGTTGTAAGAGTTCTTCAACTAATGGCCTTAGGTACACATCAATGTCGTTGCCGGGTTGCTTAGGGCCTTGGATGAGCACTGGCATCATAATGAGCTTCCGCTTCATGCACAACCAAGGAGGAACGTTATACAAACATAAGAGTCACATGCCACGTGCTATGGTTGCTGCTCTGCTCCCCAAAAGGATTAATGCCATCTGCGCTTAGACCAAACCATACGTTCTTTGGGTCACCTGCAAACTCCTCCCAGTATTTTCTCTCGATTTTTCTCCAGGCGAACCGTCACGGTACTCTCAACTTTCCGTCTTTCTTACGGTCTTAGGTGCCACCGCGACGCGCTTCGCATGCTCTTTGTTTTGGAACAAACGTTTCAACCGTGGTATTATAGGAGCATACCACATCACCTTGGCAGGAATCTTCTTCTTGGGGCGCTCACCCTCGACATCACCAGGGTCATCGCGACTGATCTTATAACGCAATGCACCGCATACCGGGCAAGCATTCAAATCCTCGTACTCACCGCGGTAGAGGATGCAGTCATTAGGGCATGCATGTATATTTTGCACCTCTAACCCTAGAGGGCAGACATCCTTCTTTGCTTCATACGTACTCTCGGGCAATTTGTTGTCCTTTGGAAGCATATTCTTTATCATTACCAGCAACTTTCCAGATCCTTGTCGATACACCATTCTCGCCTTCCATTGCAGCAATTCAAGTGTGGTGCCCAAGTTTTTTGTCAACTTCGCAATTGGGTACAACAATTTCTTGTGATCCTCTAACATGCGCTGCAACCGTCCTCTCCAGATCACTTGCGCAGTTTCTCTTTGCATCGGCAATGGCCCGACCTAGATCATCGGCGGGCTCATCGATGCCTCTTCTTCACTTCTTTCGCATTGCCGCTCAGCTTCTTCCCCATTGTTGTATCATCGTATTCAGGGAACCCATGGCCAGGATAGTCGTCGTCCTCTTCTTCTTCATTGTCTTCCATCATAACCCCTATTTCTCCGTGCTTGGTCCAAACATTATAGTGGGGCATGAAACCGGACTCAAATAGGTGGGCGTGAATGGTTCTTGACGAGAAATGGCTGTGACCATTCTTACAGCCAGCACATGGACAAGGCATAAAACCATCCGCCCGCTTGTTTGCCTCAGCGGCAAGCAGAAAAGTATGCACGCCATTAATGAACTCAGGAGAGCATCTGTCATCATACATCCATTGTCGGCTCATCTTCATTACACAACACGAATAGACCAAATTAATACAAGTTCATACATAAAGTTCATATACAACACTTAATTAAATGCAACATACAAATAACTCTCTAGCTAAAGAATTTAAATGCAACAACAAATGCGATGAAGATCGCAATTAAGGTAACAATTGATCCAACAGCATAATGATACCAAGCCACACTATCAATGGCATATTTTCTAATCTTTCTAATCTTCAACCTCATTTTCTCCATCTTGATCTTGTGACCATCGACGACATCGGCAACATGCAACTCTAATTCCATCTTCTCCCCCTCAATTCTTTTCAATTTTTCTTTCAAATACTCGTTTTCTCTTTCAACTAAATTTAACCTCTCGACAATAGGGTCGGTTGGAATTTCCGGTTCACATACCTCCTAGATAAAAATATCTATGTCAACTTGATGGGCATAATTTGTCATAAACACGAAATGCAACAACTAGTTTTAAAAGAGAATATACCACATCCGAATCATAACAAGGACGAGGGCCGACGGGGACGGATATCAAAACCATGGCACTATGTATAACAAACAACGTCGGGTAAGATAATTATACGAGTAACTATATATCCAAATCACATAAACATCAATTTGGTAATGTAAAACATTCATGAACAAGAGCCTCACTAGAAGGTGGTGCGGCTGACGGGGCGGTGTGGGCGATCGACGGTGGTTCTGACGGAGATTTAGAAGGCACTAAGTAAACCACACCTACATATGCAAACTAAGTGTTATTTTTGTGCTCAAATTGCATATAAATCAAATACTAGCAAATAGAATTATTCCTCCCAAATTAATCACTATACAAAGCATTGCAAGAGCTAATCTAGCAACGAGAGTTGAAAGGACAAAGTTGCTAACCTTTGTGATCATTTGAATGGATGGGGGCCTTCAAATCTTGACAAATTTTGGGCAAAATTTGTGAGGAGCTCGAGGAGAGAGGGGGAAGAACATAGGAAGTGAGGGGAAAGGGGAAGAACAGAGTGGCTCGGGGGGATGAAGGGTTTATGTACTTCGACCTTTAGTACCGGTTCGTGCCACGAACCGGTACTAAAGGTGCTGGACGGGCCCCAGACTGACAACACCCTGCCACCACCCTCTTTAGTATCGGTTCGTGGCACGAACCGGTACTATAGGTTCGCCACGAACCGGTACTAATGAGAACGGCCGGCTAGCCGTTGGAACCGGTACTATTGGACACATTAGTGCCGGCTCAAAACCAAATCGGCACTAATGTGTCTCATATTAGGTCCTTTTTCTACTAGTGTGTCTGCAAGGTTCTGGGTCCTGACAGGCGAGGTCTGGTCGCCGCGCGGAGCTGCTCGGGCCCCGGCGGCCGGAGACGGGGAGGCGGCGCGTCCAGGGAGAACGAGGAATCCCCGCGCGGCTGCGATGTCTACGGGGAGGGACACGGCGCAGCTTGGTGGAAGGAGTAGCGCGGCGGCGAGCTCGACAGGGAGGGCGGCACGGCGCGCAGAGGAAGGAGGCTCTGTTCCTCAACCGAGCGCCATGGATCGATTGGGGGATTTGGATTCGATCGTTCGAACCGCGGCGTGGGAGGAACAATGACTTGGCTATTTTGGTCCACAAAATTCTGTAAGGCGGGCCCAAAACACATTAACACGAGAAAAAAAACAGAGAGGAAATAGGCTGTTTTTTGCTAACTGGCAATAAAAAGTGTGTTATTTTCGCAAAGCAACAATATTACTTGGCAAAAGGTAAATAAAACAAGTGGAACCCTCTCGACGGCATCCAGTTTGGGCAAAACTATGGAATGCTTGCTGATACCGGGTGTGTTTTGGCAAATATAAAAACACACGCTTGGAAAGCTCTTCATGGTTTCATGCCACGTAGGTGTGTTTTGGCAAATCGACATATTGGAACTGATACCTGCTGCCCTATGTGAACTGGAGGATATGAAGATATAATGCTTGCAATGTTTACTTGTGCACGAGAGGCAGAAGTTTGGAGATGTTTAAAATTAGACACCTTTGTGGAGGAAGTGTGTGTTGTTGTTGACCGTGCAGGGTCAGTTGCTTTGGAGTTTATTTTATGTGAACCAGAACGACCAAGTCTGATACCGGGTGTGAGTGCACAGCTGATGATTTTGGTCGGTATTTGGTATATCTGGTGGGAAAGGAGAGGCAATTAGTTCATGGGGAGGATATAGAGATTCCAATGTGATCAGCTATGTCAGTGCTCTAACAACGAACTACTGGAAGTCATGGCTAAATAACACAAGTATCAGGAGAGGAGGATGGGTGAAGCCTGCTAAGGGATGTGTCAAGCTCAATGTTGACGCAGCGTTTCGCTCTGAAGATCTTCAAGGTGCCGTCGGTGCAATTCTTCAGGATGACAAAGGTAGTTTTATTGCTGCTTCAAATGACTATCTCGAGCATGTAGCGAATGCGACAATGGCAGAGGCCTATGCACTCAGGCATGGACTTCTTCTAGTGCAACAGCTTGGGATCAGGAACCTGATTGTCGAATCTGATTATATGGAGGTGATCAATACGATGCATGATGCGGGGTTTTCTTCGACAGGAGCTGCTGCCATCTACGCTGATAGCAATGTGTTATCGATAGGCTATACTTCGGTTTCTTTCGTTCACTGCCCAAGGGAGGCGAATGTTGTCTCTCATGAACTACCTAGGCTAGCGAGCTCTACACCACCGTCTACGTGGTTTTATGAGCCGCGGGTATCAATCGTAAGGTGGCTGGTGGATGATGTAACTGTGTTTTGAGTTAATAAAGTTCCCGAAGTTAAAAAAAGGTAAATAAAACAATTGTTTTTTGGGGTCAAATTTTAAGTTTTGTGTGCTTCCTTTTTTTCGCGAGAAAGTTTTATGTGCTTCCAGCATATATCCTCTAAATTTTGCTATTCTGAATAAATATTTCACTTTCACCATTGAGCTTCAAATTCTATACTATATAACAGTCATCTCCTCTCTAAACCCTCTAGAGGAGATTTTTCGAGCACACCGTACCGCCACTCTGCCTCTGCCGGCTGGGACGAAGCTAGCATAAGTTTACACCTAGGGCTAACCTAGCTTCAGTGATGCACTATGATGATTTTCTATACTTTCTAAGAATGAATTGAAAGGGTTGTTGTTACTAGGCCTAGGGATACAACCCTAACTGCTCTAGGCTTGTCTTCGCCACTGCACGCTGGTAGTTCATTGTCCCCCTACTCCTCCACCGGAAGGTGAGGAGGCCGCGCTATACTGGATGGAGCTCTAGTTTTTCTTTTCCGTTTTGGATCTTTAGTAGGGTTACATGGCGGCATTGATCTAGCAACTAAAGTTTACGTAAGCCTCCCTATCTCCCATGTGTTGGATGTGGTGGCGGCAATGGCTTGTTGGTGTAGATTCATGTCGGCCTATTTGGTAGGTGAGGTTAAGGTTTGTCGTTCGTGGTGGCGCCCATACCTTTCCTTTGCAGTTTGGTCATTGCCCTCCTCTATGTCACATACTCACATTGCTGCGGTTTCTGGTGCCATGTAAGGCCTTTGAATTTGGAGGTTTGGATAGAAAATTAGCCCCTCTTCGGCTCGGAAGATCGCTTTGCTTATCGCTACTAGCTTCCACATTGGATCTGTGGATCTTTCAGCGGCGACCGCTTCAATAGTTTTTTCTGTAGAGTCTATCTAGGGCATATCTAGATGTGATCTAGTTATTGCACAGCTAAGTGACTTAATCAAACATAAAAAGGAAAAAAAAATACACCCATCTGAATCTTCACGTAAAATCCATGACATAGGACTTAGATGTGCAATATTTAGGGCACATCTAGATGTGATTTAGCAAAACGAATATTTGCATAATATCAATGGCATTGGACTTAAATGTGCAATACTTAGGGCACATCTAGATGTTATTTATCAAAACTGTTATTTATTTTTCCACCTTACATAAAATGTTTTTATTTTTACATCTGCAATGGGATATCCGGAAAGGGTGTGATTAGGTCTCAAGTGAATAGTATATGAGAAGAAAAATGAAAAAAAATAATTATACGAATCTCCGTGCAAGATCAAAAGAATATAGCATCGAGATTGAGACATAACGAAGTCTAGCAAAACTGATCTGGAAATGTTAAAATGTTCTTTCATGGACAAAATTGTGATCCAGCCTTTCTTGGTTGTCATGTGTAATCAAGATAATATTTCTTACATGGTGTTCATGTTGTTCCTGCAGTAAATGGTTCTCATGTTGTTTGTTCTCACGCAGCAAGTTGGCTCATTATTGCACATACATGATTCTTCATGTTATACTCCTGCAGCTGCAGAGCTGGAGAGCACGTTGCCGGAGCGGCGCTGTCCGGCACATCAAAACCCCACCACCTCGCTCCCCTCCTCCGCGCTCTACTGTCCACCACCATGGCGTCCGACTCCGAGTCCAGCGACGTCGCGCCGGACGACCAGCACGAGCACCTGCGCCCCGAGGGTACGGAGCCGCTGGCGAGCATCGCGGTGGACTACACCCCGGACGCCTGCCGCCACGCGCCGGCGTCGGGCGAGATCCACGTCACGTACGACGAACGCGGCGGGGCGCGCTGGCGGTCCCGCAGCCGCTTCCTCCCGGGCGGCGCCGTGGCCGCCGCGGTCCGCGCCCCCGCCGGCGACACTGCGGGGCTCAACTACAACCTCTACCTCTCCTCCCTCGAGGGCTCCGGCGACATGGACGAGATCGACTTCGAGTTCCTCGGCAACGACAAGCGCGCCGTGCAGACCAACTTCTTCGTCGCGGGCCGCGGCGGCAGGGAGGCGGTACACGACCTCCCCTTCGACTCCTCCGACGGCTTCCACCACTACGCCGTCGCCTGGGGCGCCGAGGCCATCGAGTGGCGCGTCGACGGGGAGGTGATCCGGAGGGAGGAGCGGCGCGACGGGGAGCCGTGGCCGAAGAAGCCCATGTTCCTGTACGCATCCTTCTGGGACGCGAGCGGCGTCGACGAGGGCGGTGGACCGGCACGTACCACGGCCGCGACGCGCCCTACGTCTGCAGCTACAGAGATGTCAGGGTGCCCGTTGCGCTCTCAGCGGAGGAGGAAGATGAAGAAGAATGACAGGATGATGCGGACGCCGCCACCTGCGGTGCTGCGGAGGAGCAGGATGTGGATGCCGGAGCTGGTGAAGATTGGATCTCGGCGTTGTTCCGTCTCTGATCGTGTCACGAGCCATGTGGAACTACTCATGGCACGGCTTGGTCACGAATGTGGTTTGGTTCAAGTGTTGCAATAAAAGATGCATGAATTATTTGCTGTGAAGGAAAAACAATGACAATACACACAGTTTATTTGAATAACTATATTTTAATGTTGCATGTGTATACATAATATAGATAGAGTGAAGCCATAACATTATTAGACACATACATATGGTTCACATGATATTCTTCCTATTCATGGTACCTTCATTCCCCCCCTCTTTGAATGGGATCTGCTTCTGTTGATGCTGGCGCCTTTCGCTGCACATGAAAGTAGATACTCATCTTGTGCATAGTTCAAAAATGCCTTGTCGGCCTTGTCAGTAATATTGCACAATCAAGCAATTTTTTTTATAAATTTCTTCATACATGCATCATCCCAAAAGTGTTTTTTCGGGCTTGCCGGCCATACTCCACAATTGAGAAAAATGCAATTACTTCATTTATCATAACAACATCCACGTACAATATATGAGCACTCTCATTATGTACACAAGTATTGCATAACAACGCTATATAACATTTATAGTGCACTAGTACTATATGCGACCAAGAAGGTTTTTTTTCTTCAAAAAGGCCTAAGGGCATCTCCAGCCGTTGGCCCCCTAGGAGGGGCAAAAAATCGCCCCCTGGGGGCGCACCGGCGCTAAACCGCGGTCGCGGCGCCCACGATTAGTCAAAAAAGGCAAATACGGCGCAAAAACGACTCAAATTTAACGCAAACATCGGCGAGTTCGTTCAAACTTAAACATATTTTACAAAAAAAAAGAAAAAACTACCGCGGGCTACCCCCGCCGTCTCCCTCACCGCCCGCCTGGCCGCCCGCCCACGCGGTTCTACATGCCGAGGAGGCTGTAGAACCGCGTGTAGTCACCGCCGTCGTCGTCGTCGTCGTCGTCGCCGCCGCCCCCGCCTACGCCTCCGCCGTCCCTGCTGTATCCCTCCCCCGGTTGGCACGGCGGGTTGGACGGTCCGGGGGCGTCATCGTCGTCGTCGCTGTCGAGGACCACGACGCCGTGCTCGTCCTCGCGCCCACGCTTGCGGGCGGCGATCTCCTCCAGGGCCCGGCGCTGCCGGACCATCTCGTCGCGGAGGTAGTCGCCCCGCGCCACCGCATGGCATCCTCGTCGGAGATGCCGCGCTGGCTACCTCCTCGTACTCGCGGGCAAGCGGGCTCCGGCTTGGGCTCGGCGAGGACGAAGCGGCGGTGGGTGGAGAGGCGTTAGCGCCCGCGCGGACGCCGGAGCTGCGGTGCGCTGCGCTGACCGGGCGCGCTTTGGGGCTCCGCTTGACGGGCGGAGGCAGGGCGAGCCGCCGGGCGAGGAGGAGGACCCCGGTCTCCATGCCCCTCGGGGTCGAGGAGCTTCGCGGCGTGAGAAGGAAGGGGAGCGGGTACTCGGCGCGGCGTGTTGCCGCCCTCGATGTACTCGAGGACGGCCTCCAACGTGCGCCCGGGCATGCCCCACCACCGACGCCGTTGCGGCGTTGAGCCTGCCGGAGGGCTCGACGCCGTTGGTGGCCTCGAGCTGCTGGGCGTGACGGCGGCGGAAGTAGGGTTCCAGGCGGGCTGTCGGGGCGTGCCGTGGCCCCTCGCCGTAGCGTGGCAGGTTCGAGCGGATGCGTGCGATCTCCGCACGCCGCGCCGCTCCGGTGGGTATCGGGGGCACCGGCACGCCGCCCGCGCTGATCCTCCACGCCCCGGGCACCCGCATGTCCGGCGGGACCGGGTACTCGGCCTCGTAAAGGAGGCGAGCCTCGTCTTCATGAAGATGGCGGCGGCCGAAGCCGTTCGCCGCCGCGCCGTCGCCTGGGAAGCGCTCGGCCATGGGTGTGAACTGGAGACGGCGAAAGAGAGTAGAGGAGAGGGAGGAACGACGACGGCGGGAGAGTGTGATGAGTCGCCGAGTGCGACGGGGCGCGTCATATATAGGCCGAGGCGCGCGTGCCATCGTGTGTACGCGTGGCGGGCGAGGGAGGGCGAGGGCGCGTCGTCCGGTCTTCATCAAGCGCCGCCCGTGAGCACCAATGGCAGGCTGACCGCGCGGCAGCGCGACAGCTTTGGCATTGATTCGCCGCGAAGCGAGGCGATGAGGACGGCGAAGGGCGAGAAGAGAGCCGATGTCGCTGACGCGGGCGGGCCCCTGGCTTTTTCGTGCCAAAACAGTTCGCCCGGCGCCCAGGTGCCCCAGCAGCGCGGGTTCAGGCTGGGTCCGCTGGCGCTGTTTTCGGCCCAAGCCGGGCGAAAATCGGGCTCTGGGGCACGATCGGGCCGTTTGCCGGCGCCGCGCGAAAAACGCGCTGGGAGGCCTTCACTGGGAAGCGGCTGGAGATGCCCTAAGGCCATACATTAAGTGTCACAGGATCTTACGAACACACCATTACAAAACAAAAATAGAAAAACATTCAAAAACTTTGGGGTCTTGAAGTCTTCTAGCTCCTGCATCCACTGATGGTGAGCTATGAGCATAGCTCGATGCCGCCTCTGGGCCTTTGTTCACAGAGAAAACTTTTTACAATTGAGGAGCTTGTAAAAGCAGTGGCCAGGAAGTCATTGCTGCAGATTAGGAAATGCCTGCAGCTGTGATGTGTGAAGCAAATCACCGCCTCATAGGAGAAACACCGATAGGGCTTGTAGAAACTCCCAAGGCCACACAGATCACGAAAGCCGGTTGACTCCAGAAGGATCCACTGGAAAACCTAGACCGATCGGATCCCAAAAGACCTGCTGGAGACACAGCTCCACATGCCCTCCGCCAACAAAAAAAAAACAATGAGACATGGATTGAATGGGGAAAACATTATTCCTACCCTGGGGCAATGCGACCGCTTCACCGCAACAAACGAAAGACGAAGACTCTTTAAAGAAAACATGGAAAAAAAACACCAATACCGATGTACGACATGTGTGGGTCTGATGTGAGCTCGCTCGTCTGACAAAGGCCTCCCATTGAGCACACATCTCCTTCGTCGTCCCACAACAACCCTCCACGCCTCTACAGCACCCCCGATCTTGACCTTCAGCTTAGAGAAGTGAAAATAGCGATGCAAATTAACATTTTCTTTGTTTCGGATAAATGGCACATCGGGAGCTCCTCCTCATCGCTTGTAACCCAAGTTAGGTTGCTGGCGCTCACGCACGCTATATGGGCCGCAGCCCACTTGACCGCTGACCAATGAACATTGACTTTTGGAAAAATCCTCATGCAGTTGAATAAAAATCATGGATTTGAAAAAATCTTTGTGAATTTAAAAATGTTCATGAAGTTCAAAAAAATACCACGGATTTGAACATTATTCAATATTTTGATAAAAATCTTGAATTTGAAAATGTTCATGAAATTGGCAAAAACTCATGAATTTGAAAAAAGTTTGTGATTTTAAAAACAAATCACGAAATTCTAAGTAGAAATTCAAAAAAAGAAGCAGAAATGAAAAAACATCTCTACTCTTATAAAAAACCGAGTTGGTGATGATGGTGTGCCTGCCATCTTGTAATATAGACCGTCCGATCTATATCTGACGAATAGAAAGCAAACTATGACAATTTTACAAAAGATACCCGCACCTCTCTCCACATTTATAGATAAGGCCTTGCCTCGTTCATCCTTATCTCCCACAATCTCATTGCTGAGCAACTAAAAAAGGAATTCTCTGGAAAAATCTAGCATGGTGGCCGATGCCGCCTGCCAGCGCCGTCCATCCCCATGCCTCCGCCTAGTCCGACCACCAGTCACCACCACGCCCCACTCCTCGTCACCTTATCTCTCATCTTTCATTTTTTCGATGAAATTCTCGAGATACCATTTTTGCGATAAAATTCTCGAGATATCATTAGTTTTTACACATGGGATTACTCCTGCATGGGTCAATCACAATAGGTGTTTTGTAAAAAAAATGCATCTTGATGTTCCATGCAATGCACGGACATCTTGCTAGTAAAGAAGTCAGGCCTGGGTAGCACCCGTTTCGTCACTCTTAGTCCTAGCCAGTAGTCACTAGCAACCGCGATGGAGACGAGGGCGGCAACCAATAGGATAATAGTCGGGCGTCCGTCCGTGCTCGGAGAAGAAGGCGGGTGCTTGCAATGGCAGCAAACGTGGCGCTGCTCTACGCCTCCTCGCCTTCCACCTCCGCCTCCTCCATCCTCCGTCCTAGCCCCTGGCCTCGCTGCTCCGCCTGCCTCTGCAGAGTAGCCTCCAGGCTATCTGTCGGTAACAAGTCCTCCTCCACTTTTCTCAAAACTCAATCCTGCAAGCTTTTTTCACCTTGCTACCGTACAAACGGTGTCGATACTCAGTTTCGCCGCCCTCCATGCTGCGTTGATTATCTTCGGCAGCACGCCGAGGGCAAGCCATAGATTGGCCTGATGTGAAATGTTTGTTGGAAATATGCCCTAGAGGCAATAATAAATTAGTTATTATTATATTTCCTTGTTCATGATAATCGTTTATTATCCATGCTATAATTGTATTGATAGGAAACTCAAATACATGTGTGGATACATAGACAACACCATGTCCCTAGCAAGCCTCTATTGGCTAGCTCGTTGATCAATAGATGGTTACGGTTTCCTAACCATGGACATTGGATGTCGTTGATAGCGGATCACATCATTAGGAGAATGATGTGATGGACAAGACCCAATCCTAAGCCTAGCACAAAGATCGTAGTTCAGTATGCTAAAGCTTTTCTAATGTCAAGTATCTTTTCCTTAGACCATGAGATTGTGCAACTCCGGATACCGTAGGAATGCTTTGGGTGTACCAAGCGCCTGGCGTAATTGGGTGACTATAAAGGTGCATTACAGGTATCTCCGAAAGTGTCTCATTGGGTTGGTACGAATCGAGGCTGGGATTTGTCACTCCGTGTAAACGGAGAGGTATCTCTGGGCCCACTCGGTAGGACATCATCATAATGTGCACAATGTGACCAAGGGGTTGATCACGGGATGATGTGTTACGGAACGAGTAAAGAGACTTGCGGTAGCGAGATTGAACAAGGTATCGGGATACCGACGATCGAATCTCGGGCAAGTACAATACCGCTAGACAAAGGGAATTGTATACGGGATCGATTGAGTCCTTGACATCGTGGTTCATCCGATGAGATCATCGTGGAACATGTAGGAGCCAACATGGGTATCCAGATCCGCTGTTGGTTATTGACGGAGAACGTCTCGGTCATATGCGCATGGTTCCCGAACCCATAGGGTCTACACACTTAAGGTTCGATGGCGCTAGGGTTATAAAGGAAGTTTGTATGTGGTTACCGAATGTTGTTGAGTCCGGATGAGATCCTGGACGTCACGAGGAGTTCGGAATGGTCCGGAGGTAAAGATTTATATATGGGAAGTCCTGTTTTGGTCACGGAAAAGTTTGGCGATATCGGTAATGTCTGGGACCACCGGGAGGGTCCGGGGTCCACCAAGTGGGGCCACCTGCCCCAGAAGGTTGCGTGGGCCAAGTGTGGGAGGGAACCAGCCCCAAGGGGGCTGGTGCGCCCCCCACAAGGGGCCCAAGGCGCATGGGAGAGTGGGAGGGGGCAAACCCTAGTTCAGATGGGCCTTAAGGCCCACCTAGTGGGCGCCTCCCTCTTCCCCTCTTGGCCCCCCCAAACCCTTCTAGGGCTCGCCGCCACCCCTAGGGGGTGGAAACCCTAGAGGGGGCGCAGCCCTCCCCTTCCCCTATATATATGAGGCCCTGGGGGCTGCCCATTACACACGAGAACTTCTCCTCTTGGTGCAGCCCTGCCTCTCCTCCTCCTCCTCTCCCAAGGTGCTTGGCGAAGCCCT
The DNA here is from genome assembly GCA_021605205.1 of Aegilops longissima. NCBI lineage: Eukaryota > Viridiplantae > Streptophyta > Magnoliopsida > Poales > Poaceae > Aegilops > Aegilops longissima. The sequence goes on from JAHIAM010011396.1 coordinate 12,731, forward strand.
GCGGGATTGCCACGCTCCTCCATCACCACCATGTCGTTGTGCTGCTGCTGGATGGAGTCTTCCTCAACCTCTCCCTCTCTCCTTGCTGGATCAAGGCGTGGGAGACGTCACCGGGCTGTACGTGTGTTGAACGCGGAGGTGCCGTCCGTTCGGCACTAGGATCTCCGGTGATTTGGATCACGACAGTCGACTCCTTCAACCCCGTTCTCTTGAGCGCTTCGCTTAGCGATCTACAAGGGTATGTAGATGCACTCTCCTTCCCTCGTTGCTAGTTTCTCCATAGATAGATCTTGGTGACACGAGGAAAATTTTGAATTTCTGCCACGTTCCCCAACAGTGGCATCATGAGCTAGGTCTATTGCGTAGATTCTTTGCACGAGTAGAACACAAAGTAGTTGTGGGCGTTGATGATGTTCAATATGCTTACCGTTACTAGTCCAATCTTGTTTCGACGGTATTGTGGGATGAAGCGGCCGGACCGACCTTACACGTACTCTTCGTGAGACAGGTTCCACCGGTCGACATGCACTTGGTGCATAAGGTGGCTAGCGGTGCCGTCTCTCCCACTTTAGTCGGAACGGATTCGATGAAAAGGGTCCTTATGAAGGGTAAATAGCAATTGGCATATCACGTTGTGGTTTTGCGAGGTAAGAAAGCGTTCTTGCTAGAAACCCAAAGCAGCCACGTAAAACATGCAAACAACAATTAGAGGACGTCTAACTTGTTTTGCGGGGTATGCTATGTGATGTGATATGGCCAAGAAGAATGTGATGAATGATATGTGATGTATGAGATTGATCATGTTCTTGTAATAGGATTCACGACTTGCATGTCGATGAGTATGACAACCGGCAGGAGCCATAGGAGTTGTCTTAAATTATTGTATGACCTGCGTGTCATTAAACAACGTCATGTAATTACTTTACTTTATTGCTAACCGGTAGCCATAGTAGTAGAAGTAATAGTTGGCGAGACAACTTGATGGAGACACGATGATGGAGATCATGATGATGGAGATCATGGTGTCATGCCGGTGACAATGATGATCATGGAGCCCCGAAGATGGAGATCAAAAGGAGCAATATGATATTGGCCATATCATGTCACTACTATATAATTGCATGTGATGTTTATTATGTTTATGCATCTTGTTTGCTTAGAACGACGGTAGTAAATAAGATGATCCCTTACAACAATTTCAAGAAGTGTTCCCCCTAACTGTGCACCGTTGCCAAAAGTTCGTCGCTTCTAAGCACCACGTGATGATCGGGTGTGATGGATTCTTACGTTCACATACAACGGGTGTTGACGAGCCTAGCATGTACAGACATGGCCTCGGAACACACGCAATACACTTAGGGTTAACTTGCGAGCCTAGCATGTACAGACATGGCCTCGGAACACAGAGACCGAAAGGTCGAGCATGAGTCGTATAGTAGATATCGATCAACATGAAGATGTTCACCGAGTCGACTAGTCCGTCTCACGTGATGATCGGACACGGCTTAGTTGACTCGGATCATGTAATCACTTAGATGACCAGAGGATGTCTATCGAGTGGGAGTTCATAAGATGAACTTAATTATCTTGAACATAGTCAAAAGACCTTTTGCAAATTATGTCGAAGCTCGCGCTTTAGTTCCACTGTTTAGATATGTTCCTAGAGAAAATATAGTTGAAAGTTGAAAGAGCGATTATGCGGACAGAGAAAGCTTATGTCATAATGCGCCGCTCAAGTGTGCAGAACCCCAAGCGTCGTTTGTGGATGTTTGAACATCGGACATACACGTTTTGATAACTACGTGATAGTTCAGTTGAGCGGTTTAGAGTAGAGGCACCAAAGGCGTTTTCAAACGTCGCGGAACATATGAGATGTTTGAGGGCTGAAATTGTGATTTCAAGCTCGTGCCACGTCAAGAGGTATAAGACCTCCGACGATTTTCTTAGCCTGCAAACTAAGAGAGAAAAGCTCAATCGTTGAGTTTGTGCTCAGATTGTCTGAGTGCAATGATCACTTGAATCGAGTGGGAGTTAATCTTCCTGATGAGATAGTGATGTTTCTCCAAAGTCATTGCCACCAAGCTGCTAGAGCTTCGTGATGAACTATGACATATCAGGGATAGATATGATGATCCTTGAAGTGTTCGCGATGTTTGACACCGCGAAAGTAGAAGTCAAGTAGGAGCATCAATTGTTGATGGTTGGTAAAACCACTAGTTTCAAGAAGGGCAAGGGCAACAAGGGATACTTCATGAAACGGCAAAACAGTTGCTGCTCTAGTGAACAAACCCAAGGTTAAACCCAAACCCGAGACTAAGTGCTTCTGTAATAAGGAGAACAGACACTGGAGCAGCATTACCCTAGATACTTGGTAGATGAGAAGGCTGGCAAGGTCGATAGAAGTATATTGGATATACATTATGTTAATGTGTTCTTTACTAGTACTCTTAGTAGCACCACGGTATTAAGATACCGGTTCGGTTGCTAAGTGTTGGTAACTCGAAATAAAAGGCTACGGAATAAACGGAGACTAGCTAAAGGTGAGCTGACGATATGTGTTGGAAGTGTTTCCAAGGTTGATGTGATCAAGCATCGCACGCTCTCTCTACCATCGAGATTGATGTTAAACCTAAATAATTGTTATTTGGTGTTTGCGTTGAGCATAGACATGATTGGATTATGTCTATCGCAATACGGTTATTCATTTAAGGAGAATAATGGTTACTCTATTTATTTGAATAATACCTTCAATGGTCTTGCACCTAAATAAATGGTTTATTGAATCTCGATCGTAGTGATACACATTTTCATGCCAAAAGTATAAAATAGTAATGATAGTACCACTTACTTGTGACACTGCCATGTAAGTCATATTGGTGTAAAACGCATGAAGAAGCTCCATGTTGATGGATCTTTGGACTCACTCGTTTTTGAAAAGTTTGAGACATGCAAACCATGTCTATTGGTGTATACGCATGATGAAACTCCATGCAGATGGATCGTTTGGACTCACTTGATTTTGAATCACTTGAGATATGCAAAACATACCACATGGGCAAGATGGTGAAAAGCCTCGGTTTTGATAAGATGGAACAAGATAGCAACTTGTTGGAAGTAACACATTTTGATGTGTGCAGCCCAATGAGTGCTGAGGCATGCAGTGAATATCGTTATGTTCTTACTTCAAAGATGATTTGAGTAGATGTTGAGTATATTTACTTGATGAAACACAAGTCTAAATTATTGAAAGGTTCAAGTAATTTCAGAGTGAAGTTTAAGATCTTCGTGACAAGAGGATAGAATGTCTATGATATGATCATAGAGATGAATATCTGAGTTACGAGTTTTGGCACACAATTAAGACATCGTGGAAATTGTTTCACAACTAATACCGCCCGGAACACCATAGTGTGATGGTGTGTCCGAACATCATTGTTGCACCCTATTAGATATGGTGCGTACCATGATGTCTCTTATCAAATTACCAATATCGTTCATGGGTTAGGCATTAGAGACAACCACATTCACTTTAATAGGGCACCACGTAATTCCGTTGAGATGACACCGTATGAACTATGGTATAGAGAAACCTAAGCTGTCATTTCTTAAAAGTTTGGGGCTATGACGCTTATGTGAAAAAGTTTCAGGTTGATAAGCTCGAACCCAAAGCGGATAAAATACATCTTCATAGGACACCCAAAACAGTTGGGTATACCTCCTAATTCAGATCCGAAAGCAATAGGGATTGTTTCTTGAATCGGGTCCTTTCTCGAGGAAATGTTTGTCTCGAAAAGTTGAGTGGGAGGATGGTGGAGACTTGATGAGGTTTTTGAACCGTCACTTCAACTAGTGTGTAGCAGGGCACAGGAAGTTGTTCCCGTGGCACCTACACCAATTGAAGTAGAAGCTTATGATAGTAATCATGAAGTTTCGGATCAAGTCACTACCGAACCTCGTGGGGCGACAAGGGCAGCGTCGCTTGCTTGAGTGAATGCGGTGATCCTGTCTTGATAAACCTACGAGCTATGGAGAAGCGATGGTGGGCCCATATTCCGACAAATGGTTAGAGGCCATGAAATCCGAGATAGGATCCATGTATCAGAACAAAGCATGGACTTTGGTGGACTTGCCCGATGATCGGCAAGCTATTGAGATAAATGGATCTTTAAGAAGAAGACGGACGTGAACGGTAATGTCACCGTCTGTGAAGCTCGACTTGTGGCGAAGAGTTTTTCACAAGTTCAAGGAGTTGACTACGATGAGATTTTCTCATCTGTAGCGATGCTTAAGTCCGTCGGAATCATGTTGGCATTTGCTGCATTTATAAAATCTGGCAAATGGATGTCAAAACGAGTTTCCTTACCAGTTTTCGTAAGGAAAGGTTGTATGTGATGCAATCAGAAAGTTTTGTCGATCCTAAGGATGCTAAAAGGTATGCTGGCTCCAGCGATCCTTTCTAAGGACTGGAGTAAGCATCTCGGAGTTGGAATGTGCGCTTTGATGAGATGATCAAAGATTTTGGGTTTATACAAAGTTTATAAGAAACTTGTATTTCCAAAGAAGTGAGTGGGAGCACTATAGAATTTCTGATGAGTATATGTTGTTGACATATTGATGATCAGAAATGATGTAGAATTTTCTGTAAAGCATATAGGGTTATTTGAAAAGTGTTTTCAAGTGAAAACCTGGATTAAGCTACTTGAACATTGAGCATCAAGATCTATGAGGATAGATCAAAACGCTCAATAGTACTTTCAAATGAGCACATACCTTGACATAATCTTGAAAGTGTTCAAGATGGATCGATCAAAGAAGGAGTTCTTGCCTGAGTTGTAAGGTATGAAGTTAAGAGTTAAAAGCTCGACCACGGCGAAAAGAGAGAAAGGACGAAGGTCGTCCCTATGCTTCAGACATAGGCTCTATAGTATGCTATGTTGTGTACCGCACGGAAGTGTGCCTTGCCATGAGTCGATCAAGGGGTACAAGAATGATCCAGAATGGATCATTGGACAGCGATCAAAATTGTCCTTGGAGTAAATAAGGACATGTTTCTCGATTATGGAGGTGATAAAGAGTTGGCGTAAAGGGTTACGTCGATGCAAGCTTTAACACCTATCCGAGTGACTCTGAGTAGCAAACCGGATACGTATAGTGGAGCAACCATTTGGAATAGCTTCAAGTGGAGCGTGGAAGCAGCATTTATAATATGACCTAGAAATTTGCAAAGCACACACGGATCTGAAAGGTTCAGACCGTTGACTAAAACCCGTTGACTAAAACCTCTCTCACAAGCAAAACATGATCAAACCTCAGAACTCATTGAGTCTAAATCACATGATGATGTGAACTAGTTTACAGACACTAGTAAACTCTTTGGGTGTTGGTCACATGGCGATGTGACCTATCAGTGTTAATCACATGACGATGTGAACTAGATTATTGACTCTAGTGCAAGTGGGAGACTGTTGGAAATATGCCCTAGAGGCAATAATAAATTAGTTATTATTATATTTCCTTATTCATGATAATCGTTTATTATCCATGCTATAATTGTATTGATAGGAAACTCAAATACATGTGTGGATACATAGACAACACCATGTCCCTAGCAAGCCTCTATTGGCTAGCTCGTTGATCAATAGATGGTTACGGTTTCCTAACCATGGACATTGGATGTCGTTGATAACGGATCACATCATTAGGAGAATGATGTGATGGACAAGACCCAATCCTAAGCCTAGCACAAAGATCGTAGTTAGTATGCTAAAGCTTTTCTAATGTCAAGTATCTTTTCCTTAGACCATGAGATTGTGCAACTCCGGATACCGTAGGAATGCTTTGGGTGTACCAAGCGTCCTGGCGTAATGGGTGACTATAAAGGTGCATTACGGTATCTCCGAAAGTGTCATTGGGTTGGCACGAATCGAGGCTGGGATTTGTCACTCCGTAAACGGAGAGGTATCTGGGCCCACTCGGTAGGACATCATCATAATGTGCACAATGTGACCAAGGGGTTGATCACGGGATGATGTGTTACGGAACGAGTAAAGAGACTTGCGGTAGCGAGATTGAACAAGGTATCGGGATACCGACGATCGAATCTCGGGCAAGTACAATACCGCTAGACAAAGGGAATTGTATACGGGATCGATTGAGTCCTTGACATCGTGGTTCATCCGATGAGATCATCGTGGAACATGTAGGAGCCAACATGGGTATCCAGATCCGCTGTTGGTTATTGACGGAGAACGTCTCGGTCATGTTCGCATGGTTCCCGAACCCGCAGGTCTACACATAAGGTTCGATGGCGCTAGGGTTATAAAGGAAGTTTGTATGTGGTTACGAATGTTGTTGAGTCCCGGATGAGATCCTGGGCGTCACGAGAATTCGGAATGGTCCGGAGGTAAAGATTTATATATGGGAAGTCTGTTTTGGTCACCGGAAAAGTTTGAGGCGATATCGGTAATGTACTGGGACCACCGGAGGGTCCTGGGTCCACCAAGTGGGGCCACCTGCCCCGAGAAGGTTGCGTGGGCCAAGTGTGGGAGGAACCAGCCCCAAGGGGCTGGTGCGCCCACAAGGGGCCCAAGCGCATGGGAGAGTGGGAGGGCAAACCCTAGTTCAGATGGGCCTTAAGGCCCACCTAGTGGGCGCCTCCCCTCTTCCCCCTCTTGGCCGCCCCCCCCCAAACCCATCTAGGGCTGGCCGCCACCCTTAGGGGGTGGAAACCCTAGAGGGGGCGCAGCCCTCCCCTTCCCCTATATATATGAGGCCCTGGGGGCTGCCCATTACACACGAGAACTTCTCCTCTTGGTGCAGCCCTGCCTCTCCTCCTCCTCCTCTCCCAAGGTGCTTGGCGAAGCCCTGCGGGATTGCCACGCTCCTCCATCACCACCATGCCGTTGTGCTGCTGCTGGATGGAGTCTTCCTCAACCTCTCCCTCTCTCCTTGCTGGATCAAGGCGTGGGAGACGTCACCGGGCTGTACGTGTGTTGAACGAGGAGGTGCCGTCCGTTCGGCACTAGGATCTCCGGTGATTTGGATCACGACAATCGACTCCTTCAACCCCGTTCTCTTGAGCGCTTCCGCTTAGCGATCTACAAGGGTATGTAGATGCACTCTCCTTCCCTCGTTGCTAGTTTCTCCATAGATA
>JAHIAM010011397.1:0-14038 GCA_021605205.1 Aegilops longissima
CTACAGCCATGCTACTGTATTGGACGTGGTGGAACAATTTCCGGACCTCCGGACCCCTCCGAATCCTCCGGAACCTTATGGAAGCTTCGGTACAATACCGAAAAAACCCGAACTTTCCGGAACCGAACAACAACTTTCCATATATAAATCTTTACCTCCGGACCATTCCGGAACTCCTCGTGACGTCCGGGATCTCATCAGGACTCAGAATAACATTCGGTAACCACATACAAACTTCCTTTATAACCTAAGCGTCATGAACCTTAAGTGTGTAGACCCTACGGGTTCGGGAATCATCTTGAGACATGACCGAGGCGTTCTCGGTCAATAACCAACAGCGGGATCTGGATACCCATGTTGGCTCCCATATTCCACAATGATCTCATCGGATGAACCACGATGTCAAGGACTCAATCGATCTATATACAATTCCCTTTGTCTAGCGGTATTGTACTTGCGAGATTCGATCGTTGGTATCCGATACCTTGTTCAATCTCGTTACCGGCAAGTCTCTTTACTCGTTCCGTAACACATCATCCGTGATCAACCCTTGGTCACATTGTACACAATATGATGATGTCCTACAGAGTGGGCCAGAGATACCTCTCCGTTTACGGAGTGACAAATCGAGTCTCGATTAGTACCAACCTTGAGACACTTTCGGAGATACACTGTAGTGCACCTTTAGCCACCCGATTCGTTGTGACGTTTGGTACACCAAAGCATTCCTCACGGTGTCAGGAGTTGCACAATCTCATGGTCTAAGGAAAAGATACTTGACATTAGAAAAGCTTTAGCATATGAACTACGATCTTTGTGCTAAGGCTTAGTATTGGGTCTTGTCCATCACATCATTCTCCTAATGATGTGATCCCGTTATCAACGACATCCAATGTCCATGGTTAGGAAGCCGTAACCATCTATTGATCAACGAGCTAGTCAACTAGAGGCTTACTAGGGACATGGTGTTGTCTATGTACCCACACATGTATCTGAGTTTCTGTCAATACAATTATAGCATGGATAATAAACGATTATCATGAACAAGGAAATATAATAATAACTAATTTATTATTGCCTCTAGGGCATATTTCCAACAATCAACTCCAGAACTCTATGGGTGTTCGATTCATCACAATGTAACTAGATTATTGACTCTAGTGCAAGTGGGAGACTGTTGGAAATATGCCTAGAGGCAATAATAAAAATTATTATTATATTTCCTTGTTCATAATAATTCTTTTATTCATGCTATAATATGTATATCGAAATCGTATTACGTGTGAATACATGGACCACAATATGTCCTAGTAGCCTCTAGTTGACTAGCGTTGATCAACAGATAGTCATGGTTTCGACTATGGACGTGGATGTCGTGATAGCAGGATCACATCGTGGGAGAATGTGACAGACAATAGCACAGATCGTGTAGTTAATTCTGGAACTTTTCAATGTCAATATCTCTTCCCAGACCATGAGATGTCACTCCGGATCTGCTTCGATGCTGGCTGTATCAAAGCGTCACAGCTTACTGAGGTGCTCAAATATCTCGAAAGCTATTGTGACTCCGTATGCTTGAAGCGTCATCTGAGCCCGCTTCATAATGATCAAGTGTGCACTGAAAGGACCAAGTGTACAGTGCAGGATCATGCAAAGTGACTTGCATTAACGTGATTGACTGCAAAGTGACAGGATACCGGCGATCGAATCTCGAGCAATCTTCCGATTGACAAGGGAATGAGGTTGAGGTGAATCCTTGACATCGTGATTCATCGATATCATCGAAGAGCATGTAAGGGGACATGGTATCGAAGATCCGCTTTGAACAATGCCGAATCGTCTCTGTCATCTCTACCGAATGAGGTCTACACCGTCAACCGTATTGGCTTAAACATATGAATATGGTATGCAGCAAACCGAATGATGTTTGGAGTCTGGATGTGATCCAACGTCAGTCGAGGTAATCGGATATTCTATATATGGGAAGTCTTATTTTAATCATGGAAGGTTTACGCCTGCTATCGGTATTATCTGGGAGTGCGAAAGGGGTCGGGGTCCACCGAGGTCCACCTGCCCGGGGCCACATGGGCTGTAGGGGTGCGCCTTGGCCTATATGGGCCAAGGGCACCAGCTTAAAGGCCCATCGCCAGGAGACTTGGGGAGGGAGAGTCCTAAAGGGAAGGCACCTCAGGGTGCCTTGGGAGATGGACTCCTCCCCTCTTGGCGCACCCCTTCCTTGGAGGAAGGGGCAAGGCTCGCCCTCCCCTCTCTTGCACCTATATAAAGGGAGGGAGGAGGGTTGCCCGCCTCCCATAAGCCTGGCGCTTCCCTCCTCCCGCAACACCTCCTCCTCCTCCGTGGTTGCTTAGCGAAGCCTGCGGAGTTGCTGCATCCACCACCACGCCGTCGTGCTGCTGGATCATCATCAACCTCTCCTTCCCCTTGCTGGATCAAGAAGGAGGAGCGTCATCCGCTCCGTCGTGTGTTGAGCTTGGGAGGTGCTGTCCGTTCAACACTAGGTCATCGGTGATCCGAATCACGCAATGATCGACTCCATCATCCCCATTCCATTGAAGCGCTTCATGGCGCGATCTACAAGTGGTATGTAGATGCAATCACTCTACCATGACTCGTTGCTAGATGAACTCATAGATGGATCTTGGTGAAACTGTAGGAAAAATTTTAATTTTCTGCAACGTTCCCCAACATCGGCAAGTGAGGCGCGTGGCCAAGGCGATCACCTCCAGGGGGGTGCGCCTGCGAAACCGCGTCATTTAGACGTGTGCGCTTTTATGGAACATTCGTGGCTTTGGCCACTCGGGTCGGCGCATCCAATTAAGAGAATATATTAGGAAAGAAGCTATAGATATCGTAGGGCTCCAGGAAACGATTAAATCGAGTTTGGCACCAAGATATCTTAGCTATAGATCCCCTAAGCGCTTTGTTTGGCACCATAGCCCGGCAAATGGCCATTCGGGTGGCATGTTGCTTGGCTTTGCAGCGCCGCTCGAGTGCTGACACTGGGAGGTCGGCACTTTCTTCGTACTGCCAACATCCGGCGTGTGGCGTAAACTTATAAGTTCGTGATCGTGCAAGTCTATGGACCAGCAGATCACTCATGCTCAACCGAGTTCTTGGGAGAACTTGAAGCCATGGTGAGGCGATATCTGCAACTCAAATCCTATTAATGGTGGGTGGTGACTTTAACCTGATTAAGCTCGAGTGCGAGATAAAACAACGACAATATCAATTGGCCAAGGGTGGCCATGTTCAATAATGCTATTGCGTCTATGGCACTTAGGGAAGTGGCGAGAACTAGGGCAAGGTATACTTGGACTAACAAGCAACTAGCCCGGTGCGATCCGTCTTGGATCGTGCTTTCATCATCTCGGGCTGGGAAGTGGTGTTTCCCTTATGTTGGCTCCTTGTTGAAACAAAGTTGGATCGGACCATGTTCCCCTCATCTTATCTTGAGGGAAGATAGGATTCGCCGCAACCAGCGTTTCTTCTTTGAAACTGCGTGGTTTGAGTTCTGATTTCGACACCATCTTTGGGAGAGATGGTTGCGATGTGTCAACTCACTGGCCAGCAACGGCTGTTGGGGATATTCTTCTGGCGTAAACCGACCTATCGGGCGGGTTAACTTCATCGATAGTTCAATGGTATAAAGCCCAAGAGGCATGAGTGTAAGGGCCCAAGGCACGTGAGTGAGTTCAGAACATGCTGGCCGTAAACCGGCCTGATGAGTGACTTGTGTAAGTTACGAATAGAGAAGACCAACCCGATCTGAATATGAACGGGTTTGGGACTCTCACGAGCGTAGGCGTCACCCGTGTATATAAGGAGGCGACCGGAGGCGGTTCAAGCAGAGAACAACAACTCGAGGCCTAGAAGCTGTTTGTGTAAGTGCATCTAGTGCCCTTAGTGATTTTGGTGTATTGAAGACTTATAGGTTAAGGAACTAATGCGTTTATGAGTGTACACAGGTCTATAAGTCCATGAGGTTTGATATTCTGAGAGAAAGCGACCCCTAAAATGAAGTTCTTCAAGCTGAAGACTTTGATATTCGAAGACTTTACGAAGAATTTGAAAGTGAAAAATTGGTGTGACCTTGAAGACTTGGTATTCATTTGAGGAACATGAAGCGTGAAGACTTTTGTTTCGTAGTTTCATTTTCTCTTTCTTGAGTCATAAAACACACACGTCTTTGTTAAAAAGTCGAGGAAATACTAAGGAAAAATTTCCATGTGATGCTCAACTCAAAATCCTACACCTACCAATCCCTTGAGTGAAGCCTTTGGAAATCTCATACAGATTCAGTCAATTTCTTGATGTGAGAGCGAAGTTCTTACAGGTGTTGAGAATTTATTCGGCCCGAGGAGTTAGAGAATCGCCAGTCTGGATTACCTACGATGAGAACATGATAGTACGAGGAATTTGATATTCAAATTTCCGACCGTTCTTTGTCTTCGTGCGGCTGTCCCAAAATATCTTATCCACCTAACGGTCATATCATTGAAGGGCATTTATGTTTTATCATGTCGGGCTGCTCCCTAGGCTATAAATAGCCGCCCCTACAACCACTAGCTGGTTGGCTGCTCCGAAGAACTTGACACTTGTCATTTGAGAGCAACCCATCCTCACGAGGACTTTGGCGAAAATCATCAAGTGAAAAAACCCAAAAACCAAACCCTACAAACCCAAAGTGATTGGCGTCCTTTGAAGAAATTGATCCTGCGTGGATCGGCGCTTGTTACCTTTGAAGGCTGTGCTTCTTCAGGCGGTTAGGCGTCATGGTCTAGAAGCATCAAGAGGAATGTGGATCGCGAGTGACCAAGTCTGTGAAGGTTTGGAAATCGCTGAAGACTTACCAGTGATTGGGCCAGTGCATGTGACCTTAGTTCAAGGAGAATCTGATGAGGACTTGGTGTCTGAGGCTGCGTGCTCAGCGGCCGGGTGTCAGGGATTGTGTCCTCAAGTTTAAATACTCGGCCGCTCCAACAGACGTACAATGCTGAGACAGCAGTTGGAACTGGTCTACAAATCATTGTCTTCACCAACCCTACTTGGTTCTAATTCCTCAACCCTTTCATTTCCTCATTCTTGTGTTGAGTGTTTGTTCATATGTGTTTGAAGACTTTGGTTGAAGACTTTCTCAATTTCCTCAGTTCAATTTCTTGATCTGTTTGTCTTCATCTTGTGTTATCCTGTGATTCGCTTTACGTACTCTGTGATTGTCTTCATTTCATCATGATGACTATCGTGTATTCTGTTATGCTTACTTCGAGTACTTATTCGCTGCAAGTAGTTCTTAGCTAAGGAATTTCCTCACGGCAAATTCCTCGATTGAAGAATTCATAAAATCGCCTATTCACCCCCCTCTAGTCGATATAGCACTTTCAATTGGTATCGAGCAAGGTACTCCTTGTTACGTGTGATTTTAGTTTAACCACAGGGTTTTAGTTATGTGGAGCGCGGGTATGATCAAGGTATCGGCGGGTGTCCTACCTTTGATGGGACGGACTACCCCTCTTGGAAGAACAAGATCGAATGCATCTTGAAGCAATTGACAACGATCTACGGTATGTTGTGGAAAATGGTGTTCCCTCGGTCACACCTTCTCACGAATCTGCTGATGTGAAGAGATTCAAGAAACTCGATTCTCAAGCGAAGAATATCATATGTAGCCATCGAAGCAAAGGTCGATATGGAAGAGTGAGTGCTTTGGAATCTGCCAAGCTCATCAGGACAGGTTGTCCAAAGTAAATGAAGGTGTCTCAACTCAAGCGTGACTCTCGAGTTGATGTTCTTGAATCTCTTCAACCGCTTCAAAAGACTCGACAACGAAAATGTTCAACAAACCTTGATCGCCTCATGACATCTCAAATGAGCTTCAAGCACTTGGCGCCCTTGACATCACCGACCATGAGGTGGTGAAGAAATTATTAAGATCGCTTGATTCTTCATTTGATACTCAGCTGATGATTCAAAACGAGTGACTACAAGTCTCTTGATCCTGCCGATATCCTCGAAGGCTAAATACTCACGAGTTCGAGCTTCTTTGAAAGAGATCTCTATGGTTACGGCTATGGAAAAACCGTGCCACGAAGGCCAAGGCGTGTCGAATCTGAGTGTGAAGACTACGGTAGTTGCCTTGGAGATCTGAAGAATTAGGCGGGAGTTAGCACTGCTTTCGTGAAGAAATTCGAAATTCTCAAGGCGTGGTCGCTTTGGAAAATCCTCAAGAAGCAGTGATTCCTCATCTAGTGACTATAAGAAGAAGACTTTGTCACAAATGCAAGAAACCTGGTCACTACATCCAAGATTGTCCTCGGTGGGAAAAGGAATTAAAGAAGAAGAAACACAAGGATTACGAGTTACGATGGCGCGAAGAAGAAGAAATCATCAAATCTTCATCATCAAAATCCTCAAAGCCTTCTTCTCACAAGAATAGCAGCTCAAAAGGCTCGGGCATTCATTGGCAAGAAATGGACTCAAGCTGAATCGAGGAACATGAGGAAGAGGAGAATGCGAAGAATCCGAATCTGGTGTGGCTAGTCGGCTTCGCTCTCTTGCTTTAGTTAGCAAGTCCATCTTCAACTTCTGAAGAAACGACCCCGCCGACAAACTGATGAGGATGATGATGACTACGCTCCCACCTATTGCTTCATGGCAAAAGGTGCCAAGGTACTAATTTCACCTCCTCTGAATCTAGTGAAAATGAATCACGATGAGGATCTCAAGCCAGCTACTCTAAACTTGCTAAGATTGCTATAAAACAACAAAGGGCTTTTGAAAAGGTTCAAAACATGCTAGACAAAAGTGATGATATGTTGGGTGAAGAAATGGATGCACTAAAGCCACGGTGAAAATCTTGAGACTTGATCTAGGCTTGACAGCCTTCAAGGTCATCATAACACTCTCTTATCGATCATGAAACTTTCTTATGAATTTCTTTAAAAGCAAGATCTTGAGAAGCTAAGAGTGAGTTATGAAGATCTTCAGAAGGAAGCGATTCATTACTTGCTCAACAAATCAACGCTTTTCAAGAAAATTTGTTCCTCCATGCTTAAAGTGCATTGAGCGTGAATCTGCTAATTCTTCACACAGAATGTTCAAATGCTTCAACTATTACAAATTCTTCACTGCCTCTGCTATCACTAATTCCTCATCTGAGGACATTGCTAGTATCACTAACGATGCATGGCTGAAGGAATTGTACATGACAGACATGTACAAAAGCCTCAAAGGGCATCAGACTCTTTGTGATGTGCTTAAAAGCAGATCCTCAACGAGGAACCCTAGGAAGAGGTATTGCCTTTGAGAGAAACTAAATCTTGATGGAACATCTTTGGAAGCTTTGAGGCGGTATCCCAAAACCTCATGGGTTGCTGCAAAGGGACCTCCAGTTGATCCATCTAACTATCTGACTTTACATGCGAATTTCCTCATTCTTCGATGAGTCATTTGACTCAACTATAAACTGTTCAAAATCAGAATGGTGAAGTATTTGCTAGATATGTTGGCACTAACTGCGAGGAGCAGTTCCCCTATGAAGAAAATCTGGGTTCCCAAAAGTGCCTTGAAAGTCTTGGTGAATGTCCTCATGACACCACCGGTGAAGAATAGGAACCCCAGATCAAATTCTTCATATGGACAAAATTCTTCAAATGGATCCAAGGCCTCATCTGGACCAAATTCCTCCGTGGATCAAATTCCTCAAAGGATCAAAGTCCTCATATGATTATCATCGTGCTAACAACTCTCTTGCTTGAGGTAGAGCTAAGGGCTATGAATATGTGCATTATTCTTCAAACCAATATGTTCATATGTCCTCGAAGAATTTCTACGCTTATTGATATGCTTACCTAACCCCTCTTATGTGAAACGAAATGGTTTGGCCTCTATGCCACCATTCTCGTATGGTGCTTCATGAGTGATGAACTCTTGCCACCCCTTGAGATGTGGGTGGTGAAGAAAAAGAACTAATCTCTTACTGCAGGGTCAGGTCTCTAGGCGTGCCTTAACGTCTGAAGAAGAATTTCTGGGCACGACAAAATGCAGAAAGGGCTGCAGGCTAATCATGATGAAATGAACTTTCATTTCACCGTCCTCCTTGCTTATCAGATTGATCTTGTTGATGAAATTCATCGATGAACTTGATATCATATTCTTCAGCGATGAAGTATGAGATCGTAAGTTACACTAATTCATCTGCGGATGATCAACCCAAAAGCCTTAGTGGGTTCTCGATAGTGGATGTACAAATCACATATTTGGTGACAAGAATCTATTGATGGATGCTCCCTTATCACCGTCACATAAAACATATCATCTCTTCTTTGACAAAGGCAAAAGTCAGGTATTGGGTCTTGGTAAGGTTGCTATCTCTAAGGACATGCACATGGACAAAGTCATGCTTATTGAGTCCTTAGGATACAACCTCATGTCGATCTCAATGCTTTGTGATCTTGATATGGTTGTTATCTTTGGCAAGTATCGTTGTGTTGTGATTATGGCTGACAATTCCAAAGTCTTGAAGGCTTTAGGAGAGAGACTTGTATATTGTTGACTTCTCACGGACCACAACCAGCCGTGTGTCTACTTACAAAAGCTTGAGAGAAGGCTGGCTATGGCATCGTGACTTGGTCACACGAGGCATGAGGAATTTGCTGCAGCTTGCGAAGAAGAAGCATGTCATTGGCATTGAGAATGTCAAATTCCTCAAGGATCACTTATCACGAACTGTGAAGCTAGAAAAATGACCAAGGCCAAGCATCCAACAAAGACTATCATGACCACTACTCGTCCTTGAATTGCTTCACATGGACCTCTTTGGTCCCAATCATTACTCGGTTATCGTTAATGATGCATCTCTATATGTAAACTGTTATTGTTGATGATTACTCTCGTTACACATGGGTACATATTGTCACTTACAAAAATCAAGTGCAGGAAGTCTTCAAGCGATTTTCCTCGAGGCTTCAACTAACTTTGGTGTGAAGATCAAGCACATCGGGGTGACAATGGGCCGGGTTCAAAATTCTGGTCTTGATGCCTATCTTGATGAACTTGGTATTACTCATGAGTTATCTGCTCCTTATACTCCTCGGCAAAATGGCGTGGTGAGGCAAAACAGAACTCTTGTTGAGATGGCTCGCACTATGCTTGATGAATACAAAAGCGCCTAGTCGTTTACGGATTGAAGCAATCGACCTGCGTGCCACATCATCAACAGTATATCTTCACAAATTCTTCAAGAAGACGCCTATGAACTCCTCACGACAAGAAACCTAATGTAAGTTATTTCAAAGTCTCGGTGCTAAATGCTGGATTAGAGATCCTCATCACAACTCTAAATTTGCACCAAAAGCACATGAAGGTTTTATGCTTGGTTACGGAAAGGACTACGCACACTCTGAGTCTTCAACATCGCTCTTCACAAGATTGTTGACCTTTGTAGATGTCTGATTCGATGAAACTAATGGCTGTCAAAGAGCACCTACCTTCATGTTAGATGAACCAGACACACGAGGATTCTATCAGGTTCAAGAAACTGAGGATGTCATTCCTCTTGAAGAAAGCACTGAAGAACTCATCCTGTCTGCCTGAAGAGCGTCGGTGATGCACTGAAGATAATCTTTGAAGAAAATGGTCTGAGGAAAATGATCAAATTCCTCGCGACAACCAGCTCATCCTCGCGTTGCAAAAGAAGTGCAAGTGGAAAGATCATTGTAAGTGCATCTAGTGCCCTTAGTGATTTTGGTGTATTGAAGACTTATAGGTTAAGTAACTAATGCGTTTGTAAGTGTACATGTCTATAAGTCTATGAGGAGTTTGATATTCTGATGAAAGGAAGCCCTAAAATGAATTTCTTCAATGAAGAATTTGATATTCGAAGACTTTAAAGACTTTGAAAGTGAAGAAATTGGTGTGATTACGAAGACTTGGTAATCATTCGAGGAATATGAAGCGTGAAGACTTTTGTTTTGTAGTTTCATTTCTCTTTCTTGAGTCATAAAACACCGTCTGTTAAAGAAATTAGAAAATACTAAGGAAAATTTTCCATTTGATGCTCAACTCAAAATCCTACACCTACCAATCCTTGAGTGAAGCTTTTGAAATCTCATACGATTCAGTCAATTTCTTGATGTGACGGCAAACTCTTACGATGTATTGAGAATTTATTCGGCGAGGAGTTGGAAATTCGCCGGTCTGATTGCCTACGATGAGGAACATGATAGATACGAGGAATTTGATATTCAAATTCCGGCCGTTCTTGTCTCTTTAGCGGCTGTCCAAAATATCTTATCCACCTACTTGGTCATATCATTGAAGGCATTTATGTCTTATCATGTGGAGCTGCTCCTAGGCTATAAATAGCCGCCCCTACAACCACTAGTTGGTTGCTGCTCGAGAAGAACTTGACACTTGTCATTTGAGAGCAATCCATCCTCGAGGAATTTGAGCGAAAATCATCAAGTGAGAAAAACCCAAAGTGAGAAAACCCAAAAGCAAACCCCAACAAACCCAAAGTGATTGAGCATCCTTTGAAGAAATTGATCCGTGGATCGGCGCTTTTACCTTTGAAGACTGTGCTTCTTCGAGACGGTTAGGGCGTCACGGTCTAGAAACATCAAGAGGAATTGTGGATCGCGGTGACCAAGTATGTGAAGGTTTGGAAATGCTTTGAAGACTTACCACAGTGATTGGGCCAGTCTGCGTGACCTTAGTTCAAGGAGAATCACGGTGAGGACTTGGTGTCTGAGCTGCGTGCTTTCGGTGTTAGGTGTCGGGACTGCGTGTCCTCGAGTTTAAATACTCGGCCGCTCAACAGACGTTACAAGCTGAGGCAGAGTTGGAACTGGTCTACAAATCATTATCTTCACCAACCTAAGCGGTTCTATTTCCTCAACCCTTTCATTTCCTCATTCTTGTGTTGAGTGTTTGTCATATCTGTGTTTGAAGACTTTGGTGAAGACTTTCTCAATTTCCTCAGTTCAATTTCTTGATCTGTTTGTCTTCATCTTGTGTTATCCTGTGATTACGCTTTACATACTCTGTGATTGTCTTCATTTCATCATGATGACTATGCATGTGTAATCACTATGCTTACTTACAGTACTTATTCCATTGCATGTATTTCTTAGCTAAGGAATTGCCTCACTAGCAAATTCCTCGATGAAGAATTTGTAAATCATAAAAATAGCCTATTCACCCCCTCTAGTCGATATAGCACTTTCAATTGGTATCGAAGCGAGGTACTCCTTGTTACGTGTGATTTTAGTTTAACCACACGGTTTTAGTTATATGTCGGCCTTGGTATGATCAAAGTCTCAGCAGGGTGTCCTACCTTGATGGGACGGACTACCCCTCTTTGGAAGAACAAAATCTGAATGCATCTTGAAGCAATTGACAGCGATCTACGGTATGTTGTGACAAAAGGTGTTTCCTCAGGTCACACCTCTCTACGAATGATCTTGATGTGAAGAGATTCAAGCAACTCGATTCTCAAGCGAAGAATATCATATGTAGCCATCGAGCAAAAGGTCAATATGGAAGAGTGAGTGCTGGAATCTGCCAAACTCATTTGGGACGAGCTGTCCAAAGTAAATGAAGGTGTTTCAACTCAGCGTGACTCTCGAGTTGATGTTCTTGGAATCTCTTCAACGCTTCAAAAGACTCGACAGCGAAAATGTTCAACAAACCTTGATCGCCTCAACGACATCTCAAATGAGCTTCAAGCCTTTGGGTGCCTTCTGACATCACCGACCATGAGGTGGTGAAGAAATTCTGAGATGCTTGATTCCTCATTTGACACTCTGTACCGAAGATACAAAGCGGGTTGACTACAAGTCTCTTGATCCTGCGATATCCTCGAAGGCTAAATACTCACGAGTTCCAACTTCGAAAGAGATCTCTATGGTTACGGCTATGGAAGAACACGTGCCTGAAGGCCAAGGCTGAATCTGAATAAAGAGTGTAGAATCTGGTAGTAGCCTTGGAGATCCTGAAGAATTTGGCGAGAACTATGCATTAATGAAGAAATTCAGAAATTCACAAGGCGTGAGTCGTTTTGGAAAATCCTCAAGAAGCAGTGATTCCTCATCTAGTGACTATAGCGAAGACTTTGCCACAAATGCAAGAAACCTGGTCACTATATCCAAGATTGTCCTCGGTGGGAAAAGGAATTAAGAAAGAAGAAACACAAGGATTACTGATTCGATGGCGTGAAGAAGAAGAAGAAATCATCAAATCTTCATCATCAAAATCCTCAAAGCCTTCTTCTCACAAGAAGAGCAGCTCCAAAAAGCTCGGGCATTCATTGGCAAGGAAATGGACTACGAGGCTGAATCTGAGGAAAATGAGGAAGAGGAGGAGTCTGAAGAATCCGAATCTGGTGTGGCTAGTCACGGCTCTTACTCACGCCTATGTTAGCAAGTCCATCTTCAACACTTGAAGAGCTGCTCCACCGACAAACCTGATGAGGGAAAGCATTATTCTGCTCCCACCTATTGCTTCATGGCAAAAGGTGCCAAGGTACTCAATTTCACCTCCTCTGAATCCTAGTGAAAATGAATCGATGAGGATCTTAAGCAGCTACTCTAAACTTGCTAAGATTGCTATAAAACAACAAAGGGCTTTGAAAAGGTTCAAAACATGCTAGATAAAGAGTGATGATATGTTAGGTGAAGAAATGGATCGCACTCAAGCCACATTGAAAATCTTGAGAAAGTTAGGTCTAGGCAGACAGCCTTCAAGGTCATCATAACACTCTCTTATCGATCATGAAAACTTTCTTATGAATTTCTTAAAAAGAAAGCAAGATCTTGAGAAGCTAAGAAGCGAGTTATGAAGATCTTGAGAAGAGGCGCGATTCATTACTTGCTCAACAAATCAGCGCTTCTCAAGAAGAATTTGTTCCTCCATGCTTAAAGTGCATTGAGCGTGAATCTGCTAATTCTTCACAGAATGTTCAAATGCTTCAATTGTTACAAATTCTTCACCTGCCTCTGCTATCACTAATTCCTCACTGAGGACATTGCTAGTATCCTTGACGATGCGAGGGCTGAAGGAATTGTACATGAATGACATGTACAAAAGCCTCAAAAGGCATCAGACTCTTTGTGATGTGCTTAAAAGCAGATCCTCAACAGAAACCCTAGGAAAGAGGTGTTGCCTTTGAGAGAAACTCAATCTTGATGGAGCGTCTTTGGAAGCTTTGAGCGATCCCAAAACCTCATGGGTTGCTTTAGGGACCTCCAGTTGATCCATCTACCTTATCTGGTTTTACATGTGAATTTCCTCATTACGATGATGAGTCATTTGACTCAAACTATAAACTGTTCAAAAATCAGAATGGTGAAGTATTTGCTAGATATGTTGGCACTAAGCTGGAGCGGTCCCCTATGAAGAAAATCTGGGTTCCCAAGAAATGTCTTGAAAGTCTTGGTGAATGTCCTCATGACACCACATGAAGAAAAGAACCCCAGATCAAATTCTTCATATGGACAAAATTCTTCATATGGATCCAAGTCCTCATATGGACCAAATTCCTCACATGGATCAAATTCCTCAAAGGATCAAAGTCCTCATATGATTATCATCGTGCTAATAACTCTGTTTACATGAGGTAGAGCTAAGGACTATGAATATGTGCATTATTCTTCAAACCAATATGTTCATAAGTCCTCGAAGAATTTCTGCTTATTCATATGCTTACCTAACCCCTCTTATGTGAAAGCGAAATGGTTTGGCCTCTATGCCACCATTCTCATGGTGCTTTCATGAGTGATGAACTCTTTGCCACCCCTTAGATGTGGGTGAAGAAGAAAGAACTAATCTCTACTGCAGAGTCGAGGTCTCGGGGCGTGTCTTAAGCGTCTGAGAGAATTTCTTTGAGGCTGACAAAATTGCACGAAAGGGCCAGGGCTAATCATAATGAAATGAACTTTCATTTCACCGTCCTCATATTGCTTATCTAAATACTAGCGATGAAATTCATCCGATGAACTTGATATCATATTCTTCAGGAATG
>JAHIAM010011405.1:0-16978 GCA_021605205.1 Aegilops longissima
TTTTTTTCTGACAACAGAAGTTTTGAAACTTTGGGCTTTAGATTTCATGATTCATTTTTCACTAATTATTATTTGAGTACCTTCACCCTTTGCCATAAGCAATGGTGGGGCGTATCATCACTATTTATGGCTTTGTTGGTAGGTCATTTTCTTGAGTTGAAGATGGACTTGTTGGCGAGCGAGCTGACTTCCACGGACTCGTTCTTGATGCCTCCTCTTCCTCATGTTCCCGATTCAGCCTGGTCCATTTCCTTGCCAATGAATGCGGCCTTCTTGGGCTTCTTTTCTTGGAGAAGAGGGGCTTTGAGGTTTTGATGAAAGATTTGGATTTCTTCTTCTTTTAGCGTCATCGACTGTAATCCTTGTATTTCTTCTTCTTTAATTCCTTTTCCCACTAAGGACAATCTTGGATGTATGAAGTTTCTTGCATTTGTGAAAGTCTTCTCTTATAGTCCTTTGGATGAGGAATCCTTTTTCTTGAGGATTTTCCAGCGACCACGTCTTGAGAACTTGGAATTTCTTCATGGCGGTGCTAGCTCTGGCTTAATTCTTGGGATCCAAGGCTACCGGAGTCTTCACCTCGATTAGACCAAACCTTGGCCTTAGGCCGTGTTTTCCATAGCTAGAACCATAGAATCTCTCTTTTCAAAAGTGGAACTCAGGTATTTAGCCTCGGGATATCGGCTAGATCAAGTGACTTGTAGTAAAGCTCTTTATCATCGTGCGGAGTATCAAATGAGGAATCAAGCGATCTTAATTTCTTCACCACCTCATGGTCGGTGATGTCGGTGCACCATGCTTGAAGCTCATTTGAGATGTCGGTGAAAGCGTCGAAGGTTTTTGAACATTTGTTGTCGAGTCTTTTGAAGCGGTTGAAGAGATTGAAGAACATCAACTCGGAGTCCGCTGAGTTGAAACACCTTCATTACTGGACACTCCAATGATTTAGCGATTCAAACACTCACTCTTCCATATTGACCTTTGCTCGGATGGCCACATATGATTTCTTAAGAGAATCGAGTTGCTTGAATCTCTTCACCGGCATCATTGGAGAGGGTGTGGTGAAAACCTTTTTCACAACATACGGAGATGTTGTCAATTGCTTCAAGATGCATTCATTTTGTTCTTCGATGGGGTAGTCCGTCCCATGGGTAGGACACCCTGCTGAGACCTTGATCATACTGCGTGACATAACTAAAACTCCGGTGGTTAAACCAAAATCACCCGGAACAAGGGTACCTTGCTCGATACCAATTGAAAGTCGTTATATCGACTAGAGGGGTGAATAAGCGATTTTATGAATTTTACAAATTCTTCCGAGGAATTTGCGGTGAGGAAATTCCTTAGCAAGAAATACTGCAGGAATAAGTACTCGAAGTAAGCATAACAGTTACAAGCATAGTCATCATGATGAAATGAAGACAATCACAGTACCGAAAGCGTAATCACGGATAACACAATATGAAGACAAAGCGGTGAAGAAATTGAGGCTGAGAAATTGAAAAGTCTTGATCAAAGTCTTCAAAACAGATATGACAAACACTCAACCGATAATGAAAATGAAAGGTTGAGGAAATAGAACCGATTAGGTTGGTGAAGACAATGATTTGGTAGACCGGTTCAACTGTTGTCTCGGTTATGCGTCTGGTTGGAGGCGGTTGATATTTAAACTCGAGGACCATGATCCGGACACCCGATCATGACACGGCTCGGGACACCAAGTCCTCACCGTATTCTCCTTGAACTAAGGTCACATGAACCTCGTCCAATCACTCGTGGTAAGTCTTGAGCTTCCAAACCTTCACATACTTGGTCACTTCGGATCCAAATTCCTCTTGGATGCTCTGACCGTGGCCTAACCGTCTGGAAGAAGCACAGTCTTCAAAGGTAAAAGCGTCGGATCCGCGGGATCAATTTCTTGATGAGTCATCGGAATATCCAGTCACCAAGGACAATGGTTTAGCAAAATCTATAATCGCCCATCTTGATAGAGACATCCGGAACCATGTAGCTTGCATTCATGCATTTGGGAGACAAGCGCTAATGGTCTTGGCAAAACTTGGAAGACAAATCATGCTTAGATGCAAATGGTTTAGAGATGGCGGCGATGCAGTGTCAAAGAAACTTTGCAGGAATATCATTAACAAGAAGATTACCCATTAGCTTTCTGAAGAATCCTACTTTGAGCTGCATTCATCATATTGACCTTGGCATACTTTGGATTATGCTTGACCTTTGCATTCTGGAAGATTTCCACGGGAGGAGGAGCGGAAGGCGCCTCGGTTGAAACACTTGTTAGCATAGTGACCCCTGGCGACACTTGTTGCAAGTGACCTCGAGCCAGACGGTGGTAAGGCACTTGACCTTGGAGCTTGAGAATTAGACTTGTTACGATAGCTTGGGTTGGGTGGGTGGGAAGATCCACGGCCACCGAGTTCTTCTTGGTAAGGTGTGGAGCGGAGGAGGCGGAGTAAAACCGCTGCTTGGCTGCCACTTGAGGAAGGACGAGGAGGACTGAACTGCATCCCTGATTCTCTTCTTAGAAGCCTCGCATTGAGCTGTCTTGCTTGCTTGAGTGCCATGTTGTAGAAATCATCATACTTATCTGGCTCAAACAGCACAAGAGGTAATGCAGATCCTCTCTCGGACCACCTACAGGCGATAGATCATACTCCTTTCATCAGTCGTCACCTTAGCAAAGCAAGCGAGCTTGGCTGGATATTGTATTGATGACAGACATGTTGCCTGCTTGAGATTGCGGAACTCCTCACGCTTGCTCTCAACAACACTTTGAATGTGATGAGCTCAAAATCACGGCGGAACTCATCCCGGTTGGCCGACCTCCTCTGGAATCTTTGTATTCTGGAACCACTCAGCAGCTTGATCCTTGAGTTGAAGCGATGCAAACTTGACAAAGTCCTCAGGTGCGACATTACTCAATCAAAGTGCTTCAGATGTCCACTAACCAATCATCGTCTGTTGCCTCACACGAAGCGAAAGACTTGGTGATTAGCGGCCCGGAGAGTAGCAAAGTGTGGCTGATTGTTGCCTTGACCTTGATTGCCTTGATTGCCTTGCCCTGATGCGTTCTTGCAAGAGCTGCAAAATCATCGAGCATTGGCATTGGTGGCTGCCATGATAGCTTGCCGGGCCTGCAGGCGGAGGTGGAGGTGGAGGTGGAGGATTGGTGATCCCCATCATTGCGATCCGGATTGAGGCCAGCGTTGGCGGAGCCATCTGAAGAGGTGACATCCGTTAGTCCTTTGATAGACAAATGATAAGTAGAATCAGCGGAAAGAAATTGCAACATATAGTCTTCACAATAAACATTGAACAAGAATGAGCGAATGAATTCAAAGTTAATCATCACCGTCCAATAAGTGAGAAGCTACTTAGATAAAGGATATGGAAACAACATCATCTTAGAAACAAATCGAATATCCTTTGAAAACAAAGGTTGGCTTCTAGAATGAGCGGAACAAACACATGATAGAGATTTACGCTCAAAGTGTTAGTGGTGGGGCCCACGGACACGGCGTATGAGACGTCACGAATGACTAACAAGGCGTCCCGAATCAGCATAGCCAAGGATTCTTTAAGGCGTCTAGCGACCCTTGTAATCGACCGTGAATGGGCGGACCACTGGCGTTGAACCCCAATCTCAAATCACACATCATCCGGAAAGAATATCACATAAGCTACTAGAATTCCCACCTATAAACTCCGAAACTTTACGGTTATGCAATCGGTGTTGGGGATCTGAGGGACACAAAATATATCACCCAAACTAACAATACCTAGATCCTGTATCCATCCGTCAACACATAACCAAGAAATCTCGAAATCGTGTACCTCGACCTTGAAAAACATCCGTTATGCAAGTCATGGCAATACTCCCTTTTCATACGATCTTGGCTATCGGGGTTATCTCACCAACAACTGCACAAAAGAGATTTGATGTGGCAAAACTCGGTATTCGAACTGCAGCGATAAAATTGTGGCGACAACACCTCGGGCTCAACTCCGGGACCGCCACAACCCTAAATGTCGGGAGGCACCAAGAACAATGTTCTCGTCACAAAACCATCGAACGATTCCAAGATACCCGTGAACCTAAAAAATTTTAGTGAAATTTGAGAAGAGAGAGTCAAAACTCTCGTCGGGATACCTCACCGGAAAGGTCGAAGGGTGGGAAGCAAAGAATCCTACTCTCCATATATATAATCCTAAGACTCAAAACATTTTTCCATTCTAGACTCAACAACGTCGCAAACAATCTAGTAGGGGCTCCTAAGTTGGGAAGGCTCGATTACCAACATCACGCCCCGATGCGTATATCTCCCGTGTGGAGGCACGACTTAAGAGCATAACGCATTGAAAGCAATGTCTAAGTGAGGTAATCTTCACAACCCATGTAATAATCAGGAAAGATACATAGTTGGCTTACAATCGCCACGTCACAGTACATAAATTAAACATACATCATTGAGTACACTCAAGGTCCGACTCGGAACCAAAATAAAGATACCCCATGCTAACACGGATCCCAATGGTCCCAGCCCGGCACCACTCTGATCATCTGGAAGCGAAACATATGGACCACGTTCCTCGTCGAACTCCCACTTGAGCTCGGTGGAATCATCTGTGGCCTCATCGGATCACCACTGTGTTTGGAAATATCATGAGTCACGGGGACTCGGCAATCTCCACCAGGAGATCAAGACTATTTAAGCTTTAGGGAGGACATGGTAGTAAAGTTGAGCTGCACAGCGACTAGCATGTATGGTGGCTACATCATAAAAGGCGAAGAGAAGCAAAAGCACGGTCGTGAAACTAGTATTGATCAGAAGTGATCTGAACTACTTCGTCGGACATAACTCCAACACCGTGTTCACTTCCGGACTCCGCAGAAGAGACCATCCAGTTACTGCGAGTTGATGTGTATTTTATTTGAGGTCATCTTTGTGTTTTCTAGCGGACATTAACAAATTCCCATCGCCTCATAACAGGCACGGCTTTGAAAGATATTACCTGCGGGGTGTCCCAACAGCCCATTATAAGCTCTCACGGTCACGAAGGATTATTCCTTCTGGGAAGACCGATCAATCTCGGAATCCGGACTACAAGACATTGACAATAAAACAAGCCAGCAAACGCCCGGATGTGCCGACAAATCCCGATAGGAGCTGCACATATCTGGTTCTCGGAGCACCGGATCGTCAAGCTCGGTGGCCAACGAGTTGCCCGTGGCCGGAGGCCGTTTGGACCAACACTCGAAGGAACACTGGCGGGGTTAAAAATAAAAGATGACCCTTAGTCTGCGAACCCAAGGGAAAAAAGGCTTAGGTGGCAAATGGTAAAACCAATGTTGGGCCTTCTTGGAAAAGTCTTATTCAAAACGAGTGTCAAGGGGTCCCATAAATCACCCAACGTGTGAGCATAAAATCAAGGAACATAACACGGTATGGCGGAAACTAGGGTGGCAAAGTGGAACAAAACACCGGGCATAAGGCGAGCCTTCCACCCTTTACCAAGTATATAGATGTGTTAAACATAGCAGATATATATATATTGTGATATCTAACAAGTATGTCCCAATAAGGAACAACATCTCCATGTTCCAACAAGGAACAAACTTCAACTTCACAACAACTATAAGAGGTGGCCGAAAATAACATAATAATCAGCGGTTTGCTAGGAAAGGATGGTTAGAGCTGACATGGCAATATGGGTGGCATGATATAGCAAGTGGTAGGCATGTGACATAGGCATAGCAAGCGAGCAACTAGCATAGCAAAGATAGAAGTGATTTGAGGGTATGATCATCTTGCACGCAATGTTCTCGAGTTGTCGAAAGCTGATCCTCGGCGTTCTCAACGGGTTCCTCGTGGCGTTCGTCTCCGGCTCTACCCAAAGCAACAACAACAAGGAACCACAATAAATCACGGTGCAATGCACAATCAACATGATGCAACATGACATGAAAAACAATGATGTGATATGCAAGCGTAAGAGCACTCCGGAAGGTAAATGGAAAACCGGGCATCATCTTGGCTAACCAAGCATGCCATCGGAAGATGAGGTGATTTCGGTAGGAATCGATATAGAATCACGGAAAGCGGATGCGAGGTTGGATATGAGCCCAAAACAAGAATGATGAAAACCTGATAACATCATGTTGAACAAGCCATGCATGTGCACAAAACTACCTCATAGCACAAATCAACTAAATATGCACAATGAAAACAACACCTAACCATGATGCAAAAGGACATGATCACAAACTTGCCCAAATGCAAAAACACCACTGAGTTGGTGGGATTTTCTACCCAAAAACATATATAATATGTTAGGGTTGCATTAGGAAAAACATCACAAAAACAATAAGTCAAAACCTGCCTAAAAAGGAAAATTGGCAATTTCCAGATTTGGAAAGGTCAGATTTGGACTTGCCTAAAACAGAAATGATACAAAGCTGTAAATGGAAAGAAAATAAAATAAGCTGGAGGAGGTGCTGAGAGGCTGGCGAGGGGTGACCTTGTCATAGAAGGTTAACGAGGTTAAAGGGGGAAAAAAGGCCCGATTGAACCGGGTCTCCCGGTGGAAACCCTCCCTGTTACCCTTTGGGCTGGAGGCTTGGCCCGACATAAGGAGAGGCTCGGGCTTATCTCTGACTCTGCGGAGGAGGCGCTGGAAAGAAATCAAAACAGAAAAACAAGGGGAAGTGGCGCTGGGGTTGAACCAGGTCGCCATGATGCTGCCATGATCGACCAGGCTCGGCTAGTGAAAGGAGTTGGTGGGATCTGGTGGAAGGCTACTTGACTAACTACTGAGGCCAGGCGGAGCGAGACAACACGAGACTCCCGTGAAACAGCAGGCTACGACTCTGCGCCTCGGCCAAGGCCCAGTGCGCGGAGCACCACTGAGGAACAAGACGGACCAAGCCCGAGGCGTGGCTGAGTGGCATCTGACAAAACAAACTGAACCCAAAAGCTGTGAACCGCGAACGCACGGGCGTGACACGAACAGGATGGGCCTACTCACGGTGACCAGCGACGACAAGAAGGTCGGGGAGGAAGGGGTTTATACCTCCTTACCCTAGGACAAAAGCAGGCGAGCGGAGTGTGGCGTGAGGCTCGACCTCGAACCTCGTCGGGAACTCGGCCGAGAGGAAAACAGAAGCGATGGCGTCGGTGAACTTGGCGCTCAGGCCTCCGTAGATGGCGTCGTGGTCGTGAGCAGCGACGAGGAAAAAGTTGACAGGTGCGGAAGGTTGGGGTGGCGGGAGGCGGCTGGCCAGCAGCCACGCTCACGCTTCGAGGAGCAATGAGCGGCGATCTTGGGGATCCGCACAGGCGTGGCCAGGAGGAGAGCCCTAGGCTCGATTTGTGGAGGGATAAGAAGGGGGCTAGGCGTGGGGTTGTGCTCGTGCTCTCCGAGCTCGGGGTCCCCATGGCGCTGCGAGAGGAGAGGAAGGTGGGTGGCGCCTGAGGCGGTGGCGCCCGGCCGGGCAGTGCCTGCGTGGGCAGGGACTAAGCGGGGGTGAATCTTGAGGCGTGGGTCTGTGAAGGCAGGAGAAGGGGGCAGGCGGGCTTAGCTCTTCCCTTGCAGTGCAATTTGAGGGAGGCTGGGCCGGAGTGGCGAGGCCAGTGGGGAGGTAGCTGACTGCTGCATGCTGCCCTCTTTTCCTTTTCCTTTTAGAAATAAAAGGAGAGAAAAAAGAAATCTGAGAAAGAAAAGAAAGAGATTTAGAGTGAAAGGAAAATATCCCCACTCTGGAATTCTCCTCTATTTAAATAAATTGAAATGGACATTTTAAAGGTAGAAAAATAATGCAAGTTTGGAAATGCTTCAAACTTGTGCCCATTTTGAACTGACCATAACAACTTCAAATGAGGGATTTTAGGGCAGAGGTTTAGTGCAACAAGCAAGATTTTAGGGAGGAGATGAACATTAATTGAGAGAGGAAAAAAATGGCATTGAAAGAGAAAGAAGTAGAGGAAGGAGGAGATGGTAATGCAAGTGAGGATGGCATAAGCACCCACATGACATGCAAGGAAAACCACAACCATATGACATGTAAGAAGACCACCATCCACATGATAAGAAGGGAATGCAAAAATGACAAAAAGCAAAACAAAGAAAAACCCACATGACCAAAACAACATGAGGCCAAGCATGACAAGAACCCACAAGAATTGAGAGGCCAAATTGATATATTGCCCAAAAGGGAAGTTACATCAGGGTGCAACACTCCACCACTACAAGGATCTCGTCCGAGATCTAGGACTGAAAGAACTCCGGATAATCGAGCGGAGGTGATCCTCGCTCCCGGGTAGCTTCTCGGTGGAATGGTGTGACCACTTCACTTTCGGAATTTGATTGACATTGCGAGTCTTGCGCGGTTTCTTCAAGAATAACAGCAGTGCTCACGATAAGAGATCTTCTTGAAGGTCAATCTCTTGAAGTTGATAGTGCGTTCAGGTCTTGAAGCACTTGCGAAGCGTGACACGTGAAACACCGTTACGTTTGCAAAGTTGGATGGAAGCTCAAGTTGATAGGCGAGATCGCCTCTTTTAATGATCTTGAAAGGACCCACGTATCTGAGGGCAAGCTTCCTTTGATACAGAGCGGCGAGTGCCTTTCATTGGAGAGCGGAGTGAACATGGTCTCCAATTTCAAAAGTCACATCCACGGTGCTTATCATCATAATAGCTCTTACAGCGATTCTTGCGCGACTTTGAATTCTCACGAATGACCTTGCATCTCTTACATACGTGATCAAGTCATTGCCAAAGTTGGCGTTCACTGTCTCAGACCAATTGAGAGAATCGGCACTTCCTGCCATAGAAATTTCGATGGGGCCTTGCCGAACTTCGCTTGGAAGCTGTTGTTGTGAGAACTTCGGCATAAGGGAGACAATCTTCCACTTCATACGAAGGAAATGACACAAGCCACGAGCATATCTTCAAGAATTTGATTAACTCGCTCAACTTGGCCACTTGTTTGAGGATGGAAGGCTGTGCTGAACCGAATGTTGGTGCCCATGGCCTTGAAAAGACTCCCAAAACTTGGAGGTAAAGATGCTGCAGTGCAGAAGAGATCACTTGTGGAATGCCGTGCAAGGAGACAATCACGGAGGTGTATAGCTCACGCCAGGCGAGCTGCGGTGATGGATTCTTTGATAGGAAAATGAGCCAGCCACTTTGGTAAGCTTGTCAATGACAAGAATAGCATCATTTCACGCTTGGACTTTGGAAAGCCAGTGTGAAGTCCATTTCAATATGATCAAACTTCCATTCGGGAATAGCAAGAGGTTGAAGGAGACCAGCTGGTCTTTGGTGTTACCTTTCACTCTTGCGGACATCACACTCATTCACGAATTGAGCAATTTCTCGCTTCATTCAGTCCACCAATATACTTGCAGGTCATGGTACATCTTCGTACTTCGGGATGAATGGATGAAGCGAATGTGAGCCTCGTTCATAATGACTTTACGAGATCACCCTAGGAACCACAATCCGGTCCTCAAAAGAGCAGTGTCTTTGTCATCAGCAGGGAAGCACTTGTATTTGGAAATGCCCTTGTCGATACCACGTTTCACTTTCTTCACCATGGCATCCAAGTTGAGCCTCCAATCTGATCTTCAAAGTAGGAGAGACTATGAGGGTTGGCAGAAAGCCTTGAGAACAACTTGAAGATTGACTGCGGAAAGATTCACGAGATCCGGTGAAAGGGCTTGAGGATTAGGCTGTTGCGTAACTTTCCTGCTCAGCGTCTGCAATGACATTAACTTTGCCCGAGTATACTCAATACTTGGGTTGTACTCTTGAATCATTCGACCATCGTGCACTTTGAGGTTGAGGTTAGGCTGAGTGAAGATGTACTTGAGACTCTTGTGATCGGTGAAAATGTCCTTTCCTTCCCAACAAGAGATGTCTCCAAGTAATCAAAGCATGGACAATGCCGCCAACTCAAGATGCGTGAGTGGGGTAGTTCTTCTCGTTGGGCTTAATGACGCGAGAGGTATAAACAACTCTCTTCTCTTGCATTAACACAGCAAGGACCTTGAAGAAGCATCACAGCACTTCATAAGGCTTGGATTCATCGGGAGGAGTCGAGCAGGGGCTGTGGCGAGTTTCTCTTTGAGAGTCTTGAAAGCAACGTCACACTCGGGAGACGGACATACTTCACTTGCTACGGAGAAGGTTGGAAGAGGCTTTGCAATCTTGGAAAGTTCTCAACAAACCTTGACAATAGCTTGCAAGACCAAGAAAGCTCGGAACTGCTTGACATTCGAGAGGTTCCCAATTCACAATTGCGGACACCTTCTAAGGGATCAACAGCGATACCCTTGGCGGAGATGATATGACCAAGATAAAGCACTTCATCAAGCCAGAATTCACATTTGGAGAACTTAGCATAAATTGGTACTCTCGAGCTTGTCGCACCAATGCAAATGTTTGGCATGATCCTTCTTATTCTTGGAAAAGACCAAAATATCATCAAGATAGACCAAGGCAATTCATTGGTGTAAGGATTGAATATGAAGTTCATCATCGAGAGAAAGTTGGAGGAGCATTGCGAGGCGAAAGACATGACGGTATATTCATAAGAACCAAAGCTTTTCGAATCTTTGTCTTGGGAATATCTTGTTCACGAATCTGAATCGATGATACCCCTCTGAAGGTCAAGCTTAGAGAACAACAGCACCCTTGAGTTGCTCGAAAAGCTCATTGATGTTGGGAAGTGGATACTTGTTCTTGATTGTCTTCTTATTCAATGAATGTAATGTAAAAGTCGGTCCGTGCCATCCTTCTTCGGACAAAAGACACCACAACCCAAGGAGATGAACTCAGTCGATCAAACCAGGGCGCTCTTGTTCATCGAGCTGCTTCTTCAATTCCCTCAGCTCATCGAGTCCAAGCTTGTATGGGCGCTTACAAGCGGAGTTCGATGCGGGCTCAAGATGATACTCAACTGGCGATGAGGAGGCATACCGGAAGCTCTTACGGAAAGACATCTTGGTACTCTAAGCATTTGGAATCGAGAGATGGCATTCAATTAGCCCTTCTCATTGAGAAAACAACCGAATAGTTTCATCACGAGAGGCATAAATGATCACATCATTAGAAGAATGAGTCAATTGAATTTCCTGGCAGCACAATCAAATGAGCTTTGTGCTGATAAGCCGATCCATTCAGAATAAGATCAATATCCAGGTCACCAAGGACAACTGGTTTAGACAGAAATCTATAATCGCCCATCTTGATAGAGACATCCGGAACCATGTAGCTTGCATTCATGCATTTGCAGGAAGACAACTGCTAATGGTCTTAGCAAAACTTGGAGACAAATCATGCTTAGATGCAAATGGTTTAGAGATGAAAGCGAAGCGATGCACCGATGTCAAAAGAACTTTTGAGGAATATCATTAACAAGAAGATTACCCATAGCTTTCTGAAGAATCCTCTGCTTGAGCTGCATTCATCATATTGACC
Source organism: Aegilops longissima (assembly GCA_021605205.1). NCBI lineage: Eukaryota > Viridiplantae > Streptophyta > Magnoliopsida > Poales > Poaceae > Aegilops > Aegilops longissima. The sequence goes on from JAHIAM010011405.1 coordinate 11,502, forward strand.
TTGGCATACTTTGGATTATGCTTGACCTTTGCATTCTGGAAGATTTCACAGGAGGAGGCGGAAGGCGCCTCTGGTTGGCACTTACATAGTGACCCTTCTGCGACACTTGTTGCAAGTGACCTCGAGACGGTGGTAAGGAGCACTTGACCTTGGAGCTTGAGAATTAGACTTGTTACGATAGCTTGGGTTGGGTGGGTGGGAAGATCCACGGCCACCTGAGTTCTTCTAGTAAAAAGGTGTGGAGCGGAGGAGGCGGTAAAACTTCTGCTGCTTGGCTGCCACTTGAGAGACGGGGAGGACAGACTGCATCCTGATTCTCTTCTTAGAAGCCTCGCACTTGAGCTGTGCTGCTTCTTGCTTGAGTGCCATGTTGTAGAAATCATCATACTTATCACGCTCAAACGGCACAAGAATGATGCAGATCCTCTCTCAGACCACCTCTGAGGCGATAGATCATACTCCTTTCATCAGTCGTCACCTTGTAAAGCGAGCTTACGGAACTGGATATTGTATTGATAAGCAGACATGTTGCCCTGCTTGAGATTGAACTCCTCAGCTTGCTCTCAACAACACTTTTGAATGTGATGAGCTAAAATCACGGCGGAACTCATCCCGGTAATGACGACCTCCTCTGGAATCTTTGTATTCTGGAACCACTCGGACTTGATCCTTGAGTTGGCTTGATGCAAACTTGACAAAGTCCTCGGTGCGACATTGCTACATCAAAGTGCTTAGATGTCCACTAACCAATCATGGCGTCTGTTGCCTCAACACGAAGCGAAAGACTTGGCTGATTAGCGAGTAGCAAAGTGTGGCTGATTGTTGCCTTGACCTTGATTGCCTTGATTGCCTTGCCCTGATACGTTCTTGCAAGAGCTGCAAAATCATCGAGCATTGGCATTGGTGGCTGCCATGATAGCTTGCCCGAGCCTCTGGAGGCGGAGGTGGAGGTGGAGGTGGAGGATTCGTGATCCCCATCATTGCGATCCGGATTGAGGCCGCGTTGGCGAAGCCATCTGAAGGGTGACATCCGATTAGTCCTTTGATAGACAAATGATAAGTAGAATCAGCGGAAGAAATTGCAACATATAGTCTTCACAATAAACATTGAACAAGAATGAGCGAATGAATTCAAAGTTAATCATCACACGTCCAATAAGTGAGAAGCTACTTAGATAAAGGATATGGAAACAACATCTTAGAAACAAATCGAATATCTGGCTGAAAACAAAGGTTGGCTTCTAGAATGAGCGGAACAAACACATGATAGAGATTTACGCTCAAAGTGAAGTGAGTGGGGCCCACGCGGACCTGACGTATAGCAGACGTCACGAATGACTAACAAGGCGTCCCGAATCAGCATAGCCAAGGATTCTTTAAGGCGTCTGCGACCCTTGTAAATCGGCCGTGAATGGGCGGACCACTGAGCGTTGAACCCCAATCTCAAATCACACATGCAGCCGGAAGAATATCACGTAAGCTACTAGAATTCCCACCTATAAACTCCGAAACTTTACGGTTATGCAATCTGGTGTTGGGGATCAGGGGGACACAAAATATATCACCCAAACTAACAATACCTAGATCGGCTGTATCCATCCGTCAACACATAACCAGAAATCCTCGAAAATCGTGTACCTCGACCTTGAAAAACATCCGTTATGCAAGTCATGGCAATACTCCCTTTTCATACGATCTTTGGCTATCGAGGTTATCTCACCAACAAGCGCACAAAGAGATTTCGATGTCGGCAAAACTCAGGTATTCAGGCGCAGCGATAAAATTGTGGCGACAACACCGGGCTCAACTCCCGGACATGCCACAACCCCTAAATGTCGGGGAGGCACCAAGAACAATGTTCTCGTCACAAAACCATGGGCGATTCCAAGATACCCGTGAACCTAAAAAATTTTAGTGAAATTTGAGAGAAGAGTCAAAACTCTCACGTGGGATACCTCACGAGAAGGTCGAAGGGATGGGGAAGCAAAAAATCCTACTCTCCGATATATATAATCCTAAGACTCAAAACATTTTCCATTCTAGACTCAACAACGTCGACAAACAATCTAGTAGGGGCTCCTAAGTGGGAAGGCTCGATTACCAACTTGTCACGCCCCGATGCGGCTATATCTCCCGTGTGAAGAGCCGCGACTTAGAGCATAACGCATTGAAAGCAATGTGCAAGTGAGGTAATCTTCACACACCCATGTAGTAATCCGGGAAAGATACATAGTTGGCTTACAATCGCCCGTCACGGTACATAAATAAACATACATCATTGAGTACACTCAAGGTCGACTACGGACCAAAATAAAGAATACCCCACATGCTATACGGATCCCGATAAATCCCAGCTGAGGCACTCGATCATCTGGAAGCGAAACATAGTGCGACCACGTTCCTCGTCGAACTCCACTTGAGCTCGGTGGAATCATGCTGCCAGCCTCATCGGATCACCACAGCTGTTTGGAAATATCATGAGTCACGGGGACTCAGCAATCTCACACCAGCGAGATCAAGACTATTTAAGCTTTAGGGAGGACATGGTAGTAAAGTTGAGCTGCAGCAGCGACTAGCATGTATGGTGGCTACATACATAAAAGAGGCGAGAAGAAGAAGCAAAGCAGTCGTGAAACTAGTATTGATCAAGAAGTGATCTGAACTACTTCGTCGGACATAACTCCAACACCGTGTTCACTTCCGGACTCCAGAGAAGAGACCATCAGTTACACCATGATTGATGTATTTTATTTGAGGTCATCTTTGTGTTTTCTAGCGGACATTAACAAATTCCCATCGCCTCATAACAGACACGGCTTTGAAAGATATTACCTGGGGTGTCCCAACAACCCATTATAAGCTCTCACGGTCAGCGAAGGATTATTCCTTCTACGGGAAGACCGATCAATCTCGGAATCCGGACTACAAGACATCTCGTGACAATAAAACAAGTCGGCAAAGCCGCCGGATGTCTGACAAATCGATGAAGGCTGCACATATCTCGGTCTCGGGGCACACCGGATCGTCAAGCTTAGGTAGGCCAACGAGTTGCCAGGTGGCCACGTGGTGACGGTTGGACCAACACTCGAAGAACCTGGCGGGGTTAAAATAAAGATGACCCTTGAGTCTGCGAACCCAAGGAAAAAAGGCTTAGGTGGCAAATGGTAAAACCAATGTTGGGCCTTCTGGAAAAGTCTTATTCAAAGCGTCAAGGGGTCCATAAATCACCCAACCCGTGTAAGCATAAAATCAAGGAACATAACACCGGTGTAATGGAAACTAGGGTGGCAAGAGTGGACAAAACACGGGCATAAGGCCGAGCCTTCCACTTTACCAAGTATATAGATGTGTTAAACATAGAGATATATATATATTGTGATATCTAACAAGTAAACATGTCCCAATAAGAACAACATCTCCATGTTCAACAAGGAACAAACTTCACTTCACTGCAACTAACAGCGCTATAAGAGGGAGCTGAAGCGAAGCGGTAACTGCCAATCAGCGGTTTGCTAGGAAAGGATGGTTAGAGTGACATGGCAATATGGGTGGCATGATATAGCAAGTGGTAGGCATCGCGGCATAGGCATAGCAAAAGAGCAACTAGCATAGCAAAGATAGAAGTGATTTCGGTATGATCATCTTGCTGCAATGTTCTCGAGTTGTCGGCCTGATCCTCGGCGTTCTCAACGGGTTCCTCGTAAGCGTTCTCGTCTCCGGCTCTACCCAAGCAACAACAACAAGGAACCACAATAAATCACGGTGCAATGCACAATCAACATGATGCAACATGACATGAAAAACAATGATGTGATATGCAAAGCGTGAAGCACTCCGGAAGGTAAATGGAAAACCGAGCATCATCTTGGCTAACCAAGCATGCCATCGGAAAGATGAGAGGTGATTTCGGTAGGAATCGATATAGAGATCACCGGAAACGGATGCACGGGTTGGATATGACGGGCAAAACAAGAATGATGAGAAACCTACGATAACATCATGTTGAACAAGCCATGCATGTGCACAAAACTACCTCATAGCACAAATCAACTAAATATGCACAATGAAAACAACACCTAACCATGATGCAAAAGGACATGATCACAAACTTGCCCAAATGCAAAAACCAATGACACCACTGAGTTGGTGGGATTTTTCTACCCCAAAAACATATATAATATGTTAGGGTTGCATTAGGGAAAACATCACAAAAACAATAAGTCAAAACCTGCCTAAAAAGAAGCGCAATTGGCAATTTCCAGTTGGAAAGGTCAGATTTGGACTTGCCTAAAACAGAAATGATACAAAGCTGTAAATGGAAAGAAAAATAAAATAAGCACGGAGGAGGTCTTTGAGAGGTGTGAGGGTGACCTTGTCATAGAGGAAGGTTAACGAGGTTAAAAGGGGAAGAAAGAGCCCGAGGAGTTGAACAGGTCTCCCGGTGAAACCCTCCTATTACCACTGGAGTGGGCCTGGCTGTGAGAGGAGAGGCTCGGGCTTATCTCTGACTCTGCGGAGGCGCTAAGAGAAATCAGCAGGAAAAAACAAAAAGGGAAGTGGCGCGCTGGGGTTCGAACCAGTCGCCCAGCGGTGTCAAGCGAGGCGGTCGACCAGCTCGGCTAGTGAAAGGAGTTGGTGGGATCTGGGTCGAAGGCTACTTGACTAACTAGGGCCCAGGCGAGCAGAGACAACACCGAGGGCGACTCCGTGAAACAGCAGCGGCTCTGAGGCTCTGCGCCCTCGGCCGAGGCAGGTGCGCGGGGAGCACCACGGAGAACAAAGACGGACCAAGCAGGCGTGGCTAGTGGCATCTGTGCAGCCAAACACTGAACCCAAAAGCTGTGAACACGGAACGCCAGGCGCGACACGAACAAGGATCGGGCCCTACTCCACGGTGACCAGCGGCGACAAGAAGGTCGGGGAGGAAGGGGTTATACCTCCTTACCCTAGGACAAAGAAAGCGGCGCGGAGGCGGGCTGGCGGCGAGGCTCGACCTCTGAACCTCGCGGAACTCGCCGAGAGGAAGACAGAGCGATGGCGTCGGTGAACTTGGCGCTCCGGGCCTCCGTGAGATGGCGTCGTGGTCGTGAAGCAGGCACGAGGAAGAAAGGATTGACACGGTCGCGGAAGGTTGGGGTGGCGGAGGCGCGCGTGCGAGCCCGCTCCAGATCGCTCGGGAGCGGGCGGCGATCTTGGGATCCGCTTACTGGCGGCGAGAGGAGGAAACCCTAGGCTCGATTTGTGGAGGGATAAGAAGGGGCTAGGCGGAGTGGGTGCTCGTGCTCTCGACTCGGGGTCCCCATGGCGCTGCGAGAGGAGAGGGAAGGTGGGTGGCGCCTGGGGTCGCTGCAGGAGCCGTGCCGCGTGGGCGAGGACTAGCAGGGGGTAGATCTTGGGCGTGGTCGTGGGCGGGGAGAAGGGGCAGCGGGCTGCGCTCTTTTGTGATGGGAAGCTGGGGGGAGGGGGGGGCCAGTGGG